>JBAKBP010033836.1:0-21405 GCA_037953745.1 Lithodes maja | reverse complement strand
TGCCAGTTCACATTAACAACTGCAATGCCGTATGCAACTTTGAACTTACGAACGCAGACATCTCCGATGCAATATTAAAACTCCAAATAAAGTCCAATAAATCCCCTGGACCCGACAAATTTTCGCAAAAAGTCATTACATAAGTAAAAGATGAAATTTCAAAACCACTAACCCTTTTATTTACCAAATCAATACAAACAATAAAGTCCCAAAAGAATGGAAATTATCTAACGTAACGCCAATTTTTGTTTAAAGGAAATAAAACCCTGTCTGGCAACTATCGCCTAATAAGCCTTACCTCAATTATATGCAAGCTGCTCCAAACAATAGTCCGAAATAAAATTGCATGCCACTTAGAAAATAACAACCTTATAAAGGACTCGCAACATGGTTTCCGAAGTAAGCGTTCATGTCTGACAAACCTTCCTGACTTTTTCCACGATATCTTATATGACGAAGATAAAGCAGTTGACATCGTCTACCTTGAATTTCAAGAAGCATTCGATAAAGTGCCTCACAACAGACTGATAGTAAAACTTAAAGCTCACGGTTATTCATAGGTTTGTTCTTCATTGGATTCAGGATTGTCACAAGCGGTGTACAACAAGTCCCAGTTCTCGATCCAATTATATTTCTTATTTATATTAATGATATTGATGATGGGCTGTCATGCAGAATCTCGAAATTCGCTGATGACACAAAAATTGCAAGCGAAGTAAACTCGCCATCGCACATACAAGAGATTCAGAATGATCTAGACAAGCTATCTAACTGGACTCAGACATGGCAAATTAATTTCAATATAGATAAATGCAAAGTGCTCCATATTGGCAGTAAAAATTAAAGAGCAAACTATTCGATTGATTAACGGAATACAACTAATGAACATAAATAAAAAAAACAGACCTTGGAGTAACTATAACAAGTAATTTAAAACCTGCTTAACAAGTCACTGAAGTTGTTAAAAAAGCAAATAAAATGATTGGCTTCATTGGGAGATCTTTTGAATATAAATCCGAAAACGTTATACACACTTTATATAATTCATTAGTTCATCCGCATTTGGAATTTTGTGTCCAGTTTTGGTCGCCATACTATGTAAAGGACATGGACAAACTAGAGAGAGTACAACGGAGAGTAACTAAAATGATTCTCCGACTAAGAAACAAACCGTATGAGGAACGACTAAAAGAGTAAAACCTATTTACTTTGACAAACCACAGAATAAGAGGGGACCTAATCCAAGTGTTTATAATTATCAAAGGCCATGACAACATGGATGCAAGTAAGCACTTCACACTAGATAACTCAAACTACACAAGAAATAATGGTTACAAAATTGTCGGAAAGGCGTTTCATTCACACGAAGAGAAGCATTTCTTTTTCAACAGAGTGGTCAACTTGTGGAATAAAGCGTTGTAGAGTGCCGTACAGTCCAAACATTCAAATGTCGACTTTACAAATATCTTGCCATGAACCCGCGACTAACTGGGTTTGTGCCCGAGTAAGGTGACCATTTTAATATCGTACATAGTACTATAATTTAGTTTTTCTGACCACAGTCTTTCTGGAGATGAAGCCCTTCAGTTGATGTTTTATTATTTTTATTTTATTTTTCAAGCAGCCTAGTAAGGACCAGTAGGTCTGTTGTTGCTTGCATTCCTTTGTATTCCTTTGTACCCCGGTATTTTCTACCCGCGCTCTGCCTCCCACTCACAATTTTTGTTTTCGACTTTTATGTTATTTATTTATATACAGTATATAATATACAGTATATGTGTATTTATTTGTTTATTTATTTATTTACTGTATATACTGTATATACTGTATATATATATATATATTTATTTATTTTTATTTATTTTTCATTGTTCATTTATTAATTATGTCATTTATTATTTATTTTTATTTGTTTTGGCGAGAGAATAAAATACTGATTGGGCCCAATTGCGTGCATTTGTTTGCCTTCTAAACATTATATTTTAGTGCCTGAAACTTGATGCTCGATCCCTTTTAACTTTTTCTGAGACTCGCATTGTATTGTTTTGGATTAAATAATAAAGTGTTTGTGTTTCCTATGCATGTTCTATGATTGTGTTTAAGCCCAACGATTGCACTTGCCTGCTTACACGACACTATGTACAGTCGGCCAAATAGGTGATATCGCGGCACCACGAATATTTCTATCAATAATTGGTATCAGCACTATCTAATCATAAAGTCAACGTTTCGAGTAAGATATGCAAACATGTTGTTATCTATACACAATTACACACCCTAGTCAACATCCGACAGACATAAATACAGCACACAGAGAGCAAAACGTAATGACAGCGGCGACACGATATGTTTGGCCAACTGTACTCAAAGAGTAAATAATATAGATGGATATGTCATGCATTCAATGAGCCCCACTTGGAGATTTGGTTCTTGCTACTACACATGGCAACCATTGGAAAAAATAACAACCATCTCCCCTTAATACTAATAATTATTGGACTGACTTACCTTCTGTGGGTGTCTGAGCCTCGCTCAAGAGCTTGATTATTGCCAGTTGGTTGGTGGCTACCTGAGTGACCATGTCCTCCATGGTCCAGGAAGGCAGACCCGAGCCTACTGTTATGGTAGGATCCATGGCCTCTGTGGCACACGGACCAAACAGTACAACCACCAAAACCAACAACATTCCTGACACACAACGAAGCCACTCCATCAGCTTCCTCTTTCTCTCCAACACCCCCTTCTTCCCTCTCAACACTCTTCGGAGAGTATATACGAGGTGCTGTTCTATAGGCTTATCCCTCAATACCTTCAAAGTCACTCCAATAGCTTCCTCTCTCTCTCCAACGGGGTTACCCTTCTTTCCTCTCAACACTCTTCGGAAAGTATATACGAGGTGCCGCTGTAAAGGCTTATCCCTCAATACCTTCGCCTAGGACACAGCGGAGGCTAACCATATGCTATAGTATGGTCTACTGAAGGATAGAGGAGTTGAACAAGATCACAGCTACAATCACTATGGCTTCAGGCAAGTGGGAAGGTCTCCTTATATTGTCTCATAACGCCCTCCAACACCCCACCCCACCCCACCCCCTCAGCTTTCTCTCTCTCTCTCTCTCTCTCTCTCTCTCTCTTCTCTCTCTCTCTCTCTCTCTCTCTCTCTCTCTCTTTCTGTATCCCCTCTCTCTCTCTCTCTCTCTCTCTCTCTCTCTCTCTCTCTCTCTCTCTTTCTGATGGTAAGGCTGCTATATTTGTTCACTATAATTAGGCCTATGTTACATACATGCATACAGCATGTAGTACCTACATGCCTAATTCCCAAGTAGCCTATTTGTTTATTAACAATTACAGTACACACAGTGTAATTTTTATCCTTTTAGTTTAACCATTGACTGCGGGAGACATTCCAGAACGCATAGGTAATTTAAAGCAATTTCCAGGCTTTTAAAACCTGTAAAAGCCGTAGAAATCGAGTGTCAGTGGGCGGGACAGCGAGGGGCCCACTTCCGACTGTCAGCACGGCCAGCCGCGCACTGAGGGAAACTGTGGTGTCGGACCGCAGTCTCAACAGTGTTGCCAAGCGCTACATTGCTAATAATTAGCGAGTTTTCCCGAATGTCTATGGCAGCGCTGCGGGTGAACCCTGCGAGTTAGGAAGCTTGTTCTAGTGTCATTTTGAAGCTATTTTCGTCTAGTTTTTCGGCAGAATACATTTCATTTCATGCAGATACTTGATTAATCATTTAGGAGTGCCTAAATATGCTCTAAATAGCGCAAATATGCCCGTAGAGTAAGTGTTGATCTACCTATAGTCTTCGGTATGTTTGTCTACTAGTCTATCCATCCATCTTTCCATCTATCTACCTTTCGTTCAATTGAAATAGCTTAAGAGACAGATTACGGAATGTCCCTCCTTATAGTACAGTGCTGGTGATTCGTCGAGCGCGCGGGAGTGTCAGAGTGTTCCCCTTGACAAGATTTAAAGGGCAAACCTTGCTAATCCACCAGAGCTAATCCTGTCTCCTGATTGGTGGACGGGATTACTCCATTTACAAAACTTACATGGTGAGGTCTGTCTGTCGTGATGGCTGTGAAGTGAATGACTAAAAAACGTGAAAACATGTTTTGTAAAGTGTCACAGTAACTATTTACATATTTAAATGTGAGCGAGTATTAAAGCTCGGTTCACACATACACGAATTAACGTCCCGTCCAGCCGTGACCTCTTAATTCGCCTGCAAACGGGCAAGGACGCCGGCAAAATCGCCTATGGACAGTACAGGGATGTGTGATGTCGCCAGCACACAGGAGGGGGGGGCGGGAGGCGGCGACCATTTTGTGCATGCATAAAATGGTCGGTGTGGACCGGGGCAACTGCCACAAAATGTGTCAGGCCGGGACACACATGGGAGCATTCGGCGTCTAGATGCCAACTGGGGGGGTCTAGACGCCGACAAATGGGATGAGAACGGCGGCAAAAAAACGTTGGAAGAAGAGTCGGCGATGTGGCACCGTCGCGTCACGTGAGCTGGTGACACCTCACGTCCGTGTACCGACCATAGGCAATTTTGCCGGCGTCCCAGCTCATTTGCAGGCGAATTAAGGGGTCGGGGACGGACGGAACGTTAATTCGTGCATGCGTGAACCGAGCAAAAGGGGTCGGGGACGGACGGGATGTTAAATCGTGCATGTGTACCATGGTGCCTCCAGATTGATGCCGTCCTGCCTATTTTTTTGGTCGTGGCCGGACGGGACGTTAATTCGTGCATGTGTGAACCGAGCTTTAGAGAGTTGATTTATGAAACCTTACTTAATTGAGCTTATTGCATTTGCTCAAGCTACTAGCTGTTACATATTGAATTTAAAATAATAGAGACTTTCTTCCTAAAAAATAACTACAGTTTAGATGTAATAAATCAAATGCTTTCTGGATTCAAAATACTCAGATATATAATCTATCCACAATGTAGCTAAACTTAAAAAGTACATAAGACTTCCTTTCTATGGTAAGCCTAGCTATGAATTAGGAAAAGCGATTCAAAACTTAATCAGTTTTCCATCAATTCCACAAATACCAGGATCCTTCCCACTATTTAGCTTAGCCAAAACCTCCCTAACCTCGGTAAGTGAAGGAGGGTCTTCACTAATTGGTGGATTGGGCACTTGTGGTTGGACATCCTCTGAAGCTGTCCGCTGGGGTAACTGGTTGTGTACAACTGCTCACAGTACTCAGCCCAGCAGGTTCTGCACTCTGGTGAGCTTGTAGACACCAATCGAGGAGGGCAACACCCAGTGGAGACATCTTAGGCATTGATAAGGAGCTGCCGGAATTCCTGTTTCATTTGTCTGTTTCTGATTGTGTCTCATCTACACAGAGAGTAATCCAATTAGCTCTCACAAACACCTCCTATTCATTTCACTACACTAAACAAGGACACCACACTTTTTTCCAATACACCCACACATTTTGTTTCTAAATGGCGACTCTAAACCCTGCCTCGGAGTCCCCGGGAGGGGAGGGGGGGTTCATAAATGCCCCTAAAATCAACCGTCCTTTGCCAGACGACCCATCAAAATGCTCTGGATCACGGCCTGTCACTTCTACTATTCATTTCTGTAACATTTGTGGCCCTTCCTCTAACTTTCCCTCTGTTGAACCCCACCTCTCTGTCAACAAACCTGATCTTCTTTTCTTCTCAGAGACTTAGGTGTTTGAAGCAACTGCCAGCAGCCTCTTCTCTGTATCCTCCTATATTCTCTATCATAGTTTCCAAACCAAAGATGGATGTGGTGTGTTTGTGCACAACATACTCACTTGCTCTCGTGTTCCCGACTTCGACTCTTTTGAAATCTCAACTCTATGGATCAAAAATTCCTGTCACTCTCAAACTAATTATTTCTGTGCTTTCTATCTATCCCCTAACTCTACTGACTTTCCTAAATTCTCTGACTATCTAAGGATTCTAAGCTCTAAAGTGGAACACATCCTATTAACCTCCCCTTTTTCTGAAATCTCTATCTTAGGAGATTTAAATGTTCACCTCTGTCATTGGCTCTCCTCTCATTTCACTGGCCAACCTGGTGAACAAGCCTACATTTTGTCTATCCTAAGTAGAGCAGTTATTCCAGCATCCTAATTGTATCCCAGACTGTGGAGAAAATGAAACAGCTTTCTGCGAAACCTGTTGCGATTGTCCACACTCTGACTGAGAGTCAAGTGTGCTGTGTCCCACAGCAGACCCACCCACTGAATTACCCTCGTTGGAACAAGGTGCGACTTTGCCAAGTTGACCTTGAACCTGAGAGATTTTACATGATGTAGAATGATATTGATATGTTGGAGGCATATTATCTCGGACTCCACTACCACTAGCCAGTCGTCTAAGTACCACATGATTCTGATCCCTTGCCTTCATAGTGGTAACAGGGCCTGTCAGACTAATTTGGTGAATACTCGAGGTGCCAGGTTCAGACCGAAAGGCATTATTTGAAAAACATAAGTTTGATGCCTGATCCTCAATGCGATGATTTTTTTTAACCTTTTGCTTACCGAGACATGCCAATAGGCTTTTGTCAGGTCTAAAGAACACATCCAGCCTTGCGGCGGAAGTGTTAACCTGATCTGATTCACAATGAGCATCCTGAACGATGGGTTGTGAATGTACCGATTCAGTTGAAACAAGTCTACGACCGGCCTCATCTGAGTGCTGTCCCTCTTTGGCACGAGAATAAGTCTGGACGTGTAAACAGGGCGAGTTGGATTGACCGGGACAATGATATGCTTGGTGATCATTTCTTGGACTAGTGACTCCACCTCTAATGAAACATGGTTGAACTCTAAAGGTTGACATAAACGAGGCTGCTGGAGCCACTGCCAAGTGATGCCCTTGCATACCACTGTCCTGGCCCAAGTCTGCCGGGGCCATGCACGGTAACACATCCGGATTTCTCCAGTCACGCAACTGGACATGTCCGGCAAAGCAACACTTGTATCCAACTCACCCTTCAGGGGCCCTGGGAGTGAGAGAGCTGTGTGATCTCCTAGTTTTTTTACTGGGTTGTGTTGGGCTGTGAACACTGGCTAGGGGGAGTGGGTCGCGATTCCTGACCGGACTTGCCCTTTGTCCCATTTACCTTGTCCCTTCCCCTGGGTCTTACCTCGGTTGGAGCCACTGCTTCCAGGCTTGGAAGGAGTCTTGAAGGAAGGAAAAAATTTGGCATCACTAGTGTGACTCTGAGGACTAAATTTAGGCTTGAGATTTATTTATCGACTCCTTCCTAGGCGTGGGGGCAGTCGTTCTTGTTGAGTCTATGAGGCTAAATACTGTCCTCCACGTGTCTGGTGAAACTAGCGTGGTGGTGAGAACAGGTGATAAAACTAACCTACGCCCTATATCTTCCGGCAGCTTCTTAACCAAAAAGACCCATAAGTCTTGGCGAGCCCGGACTGCTTCCAAGAAAGCGACCCGTATATCGCCAAGGGTCTGAACGGAGTTCTGTAAAAGAAGTCAACTAGTAAGAGACTTGGTCGCTTGTGCATCTACTACTGCATCGGTTGTCCTAACAAGGGACTCAGCCAGCTGGCGACTGACCAGAAATTGAGACTGTAGCCTCCAAGCCTTTTGCCTAAGTTTGTAATCCTTGTCAATCTGAGAGGGAGTTGGACTAGAAAAGGGGTCATTAACTTCACACAATGATAGTTTAGGGGTGCTCAAGAAATCCAAAACTGTTTTAGATACCCTCCAGCAATGGCCACAGGCAAAGAGAACCAACTATGCTGTTCTTTAGGAATTTGATGAGTTGATTTACTGGTTATAGTACTCGCAAAATTTTGCGCTTCCGACTCCCAGTCTAGCCATGGACCCGTGCCTACCGTTCCGATATGCAAGACTGGATTCCCGGACTGATTACGAATTGCCTGAGTGTCTAACTCAGGTGTTAGACTAAAAAGAGCTTTAATGTCGTTAAAGCCATTGAGTTTAGACCAGTCCGCATACAGTCTCACAGACGAAGCCGGCGGCAAAGCGGGTGAAGGAGCGTATACAAACTAATCAGGATTGTACACATTATATAGGTATAGCCTTAACCGCAACATCTAATACTTCACCCGAAATGTTCTTAGCCCTAAGTTTCTTTGATTCGCCAACCTGTATGCACCAATGTTCAGAGACCGGAGGTTCCTTCGACACTGTCGGTTGCGCGACCTGAGGGTTAAGAGCAGTTATGTCAGTCCAGGACCTGTCCGGTCCGTATAAAAGAGGCATCGGACCATTCTTTACCGGAGTTTTATCAAGGGGAAGTGGAATAACATCTGTTACAACACAAATATTAGCTGTCGTTAAAGTTAAACTAGACAAACTAGATATGACATGAGAGGGAGTAATGTTTTGCTTTGGTGTAACCTGCATGGAACTCAAAGGTCTAGCAACCGGAGGTGGGGTGGGAAAAACTGGCACAGATCTATCCCCTCCAAACTTACTCAAAAAAGTGTCCATAACATTTTGGAGATCTCCCTTAGTCACAAACTCCTTGGTGTGATCCGTGGACATAGTTGAATTGACATCTGAGTGTCCTGTTGAAGCCACTTGTTGTCCCAACTCAAGTTGCTCGGAAATGTCGTCCCTAATGGATTGACTCTCCATAGACTCCACCGATTGAGCTTCCAGTGACCGGGCTGAGAGGGAACGAACCCCTTCAGACCGGACGGCGGGATCTAAAACCTCGTGCTCAAAGTCTTCCCATTCTAAGTTCGGGATGGACGACTGAAGGGGAACCTCACTTGACTCTTGAGGATATCTTCAATACTGTTCAGCGAGCACTTGAGATGGCACACGGCACTGAGGTGTGTGACTGCGGGGAATTACATATGGTCATGGCCTTACTGATGGGGCAACATGGCCTATAGGGTAGCTAAAAAGTTCACTGGGCAAGATGTCCCTGGGCGGTGTTGCCGGATCCCTATGGACCGTCCCCGACTGGCCGGATTTGACTTTCAGATTAGTAGGTACGGGCGCCGGCGAAGGCGATGGCATAAACCTGGTTCTAGAGATCGCCTTACGGGACTGTGAGTTAGCCGCACCAGAAGCCGACACTGCCTCTTCTGGTGTTCCTTTGCGTTGTTTCTTCGCCGCCTGTTGAACCGGCGGAGGAGAGATTGCCCTACGCATGGGAGACCTCGATCGTGACCGACGCCTCGACTGCTTTGGTTTCAACGAATCCGCTTTGCTGACTGGCGGGGGGGACTAGCTTTCTTTTGTGTGTCATCATCATCGGTAGTATCATCCGAACTGATGGTCGGTTTTGAAACAACCTTAGAAACTCTTTTCTTAACAGTGCCAGAATGAGTGTTTGGTTTAGGAGTGTTAACACTGGGGGATTTTATAATTAATATCTCCCAAAGTGGTTGATAATCACATTGGAGTGCCTTTTTTTTTTTTTTTTTTTCTATATTCCAACTTACTTCCTCTCGGGCATAGGCTGAGAGCCTTAACATTCACCGCTTTACAATGAACAGTGAAGCCTGTGAGGTCTTGTTCCAGTCTAGGGAGTGAGACATGTGAAGCACGTAGAGTACAACGAGCACCTGCCATCTTGCCTTCACATGAGGCACGGTGCTCACTCATGGCCCGAAACGACCCCATCTATGAAGCCACCTCGTTCCCGTGCTTCACTGTCTCAACCCCTACACTCGGACTCTCACACTTACACACACACAACGCCACCTGTTGAGCAGATAACTTATCAGGCATTGCATCCCTATAGCATATTTTGAATATGGGAATATTCATACAGTGCTATTTAATCAGGGAACAATGAGGGTGTTTTATTGACGTTTCGGTGGGCTTGTGGTAATGCACTGATACTCTAGGTACAGCACAAATTCCATCCCAATAATATCTTCCCATTGATACATCGGGATTTGAACCCGGGACCTTTGGATTACCAGGCCAGTGGCAAGACCACTCCACCACACCTCCCCTTGCCTTATGGGCAATGTTTTACTGTAATCATTATAGCAAGATTTAGTCGCCGATAGCACAACTCGACAACCTTCCTCCTTATGGTTTATGAAACCATTACGAAGTTTGACGCACACACTACACTTCTTGGTAACCCACTGACCTCGTGACCGATCTAGGCAGGCGACACAGCGAACACAATGTGTATGCACGGTTACCGGAAGGTTATTACATAAATCAGAAACTATCTATCTATCTATCTATTGCCTGACGCCGTGGTCCCCGAAGGGGTGGCCACGAACGAACCGCCCCCATGCACCTCTGTTCCCAGTCAGTCGATGCCCCTCCTCCCAACCAGCACCACCTTCATCCATATACTTCCTCACTCCATCCTTCCACCTCTAGTTCGGTCTACCTCTCCCTTTCTGTCAATCCACCTCGCTCTCGTACACCCTCTTAGCCATTCTCTCGCTTTCCATACGTTCCATATAGCCGAACCATCTCAAGTTGTTCCTTTTCACACTTTCCAGCACATCTACCTCCACACCACACCTCCTTACTTCCTCATTCGTCTGTCTATCCCTCCATGTTACTCCGCACGCACTTCTTAAGTAACTCATTTCCACCACTCTCACTCTTGGTCTGAGTCTCTTCCCGAATGTCCATGCTTTGCTTCCGTAAGTCAGTTTCGGAATTACCACACTGTCATGCAAGGACTTCTTCACTTCCATACTGACCACCCTATTTCTTGTTACTGCTTTCAATGTTTCTACAACCCTCTTCCCCTGTTGCACCCTCTCCCGCACTTCTTCATCCATAGTCCCATCTTTACTCAACACACTGCCCAGATACTTAAATGAGCTGACAATCTCCATAGCCTGACCGTTCAATTTCACCTCACACTCTGTGGCTTCACCCCTCTCGAAGACCATAACCTTGCTCTTTCCTGCATTTACCTTCAGATTCCGTTTTTCGCACACTGTTCCAAACAAATTTACCAGACCCTGCAACTCCCATTCATTATCGTTCATCAGAACTGTATCATCAGCAAACAATAGTACAGGTAGCTTCCTCTCATTTCCCTCCCTTATCAGCGATACACCAACATCCACTTCTCTTCCCTGTATCTCTTTCATGACTCCATCGATATATAAAGTAAACAACCACGGAGACATCACACACCCCTGTTTCAACCCAACATTCAGGTCAAAGAACTCGGTCTGCTCATTCTCCACACGTACTGCCTCCTTTGCACCCTCATACATGCTCTTCACTGCTTTCAGCAACTTGCCATCTACTCCGTATATTCTAAGTACTTTCCACATGCCGTCTCTATCAGAAGCACAGAAAGCTATATGTTCCATAGTTAGTCCTCCCCCGCCGGGATCGGTGACAGTCCGGAGCTCCTTGCCGAGGAGACATGTACCTGGAAAAGAAATTTCCAAGAATCCATGCTCATTAGGACAACCAGAGACATTTAAACACAACCGTTACCTCTAACTACCCAAGAAAAATAGACGTAGCGATCACCACTACTTTAAGTTTCCTGTGTACCCTTATGGAAAAACCCTGCTGCTGTTTTTTCATGAAGGAATTAATAGACTGCTTCCCTATGATAGCGATTATCAATGACCTATACTAGTGCTGCCTAGAAAGCGCTTTCTAGTAAACGACCATCTCGCCGTGAACGGAAAGTGGTTAGCAATAACTCTTCCGCCGCGATGACAGATTAGTAGTCTTCCCACCGAGCTAGGAGTCGTTCCGGCTGAGCCGGAACATCCCTTGGAAGCCTTCCTCTTCCGCCGGGAGTTCGTTCTAGTTCAAGACAACGAACTGGTTACTTGGATCTTGTGCAACACTAGAACGCCACTAGCGGGGCGTCCGGCGAGGGAGAACGCAGTTGGGAGACAATTCCCCCGCCGGAAATATGATCCTAACCTTTATTCTACTAACAAGTCTGCAACAAGTTAGGAGTATACACATTATCATAGTCAGGAGGTATCCCAACACTCTCAACTACTGAGACTGTCTCACCGTCCAGGAGAAGAGGGTCACATATTATGGCACAACATTAATGTAATAATAAACTTAAAATTACATCCTAGCCATAAACAAAACCTATGCAGAGGCTGGCCACGAGGCCTAGGGCAAGAAGATCGACGAAATCGACGAATACTCTTACCTCCAAGAAGAACCAGAACCCTCCTCCATCTCGACGACAGGAACGTAGGGGAGATGACACAGATACCAGAAGCAAGGTTCTTCACTAAGTAAAGCAACCCTAAACTAAAAGTTCTACCGACGAAAAACACAAAAAATGCTTAACCCACCAGAAAGGTGGCCGAAAAGCGTTGACCTTGTGGTAATAAAAAGCCGATAATCCTAATCGCTAGGCTAAAACTAGAGGAAAAATAAAACAACAACAATGGCGGCCCCGTTCATACGGACCCGAGGTAACGCCATCACCTAAAGCACCCTTAAACACAATGCCTGGGGGTCACGCCAATCAGCACGCCCGACCTATCTAATCAAAACCTACTCTAAAACATCTCAGATTAGTACAAATGAGCAAAAGACTCACTATCCGGACTGAAGCGTGACGAATGAAGAGAGGTCGGGACACACGTCCACTCTGCACTGGACCCCAGAGCGTGAAGGAAGATGACGCGGCAGCGTCTCGATGCCAAACCTCTGCACTACAGGAAGCATAAAACAGATAAGAGTTCTAATCTTTTTATTTTTATAAATTTGTAATTAGTTTTTTCGTAGTGGCATCCGCGTCATAAGGACGAGTCCGTAAGTAATTATGAGCGTACGCTTACGATGAATTGGTCTATACACTCCGGGGCGGGTGATTTGAACAGCTGACTCTGGGGTTCAAAGAGAGCCATTACTGTATGAGGCATATCGTCAATGATGGAGGGGCCACTAATAAATATCTTGGTTTACCCATGCTTCTTCTCCTGTTGTCTGCATTAAGGTGGAAGCATTCAAATTATAGCATCGCCTTCAAACTCAAGAATCTCGTACTGAATATGTTTCTACCTGGAATCAAGCCTAATCTGTTTTTCGACTCGCCAAATAATAGTTCATTAATAGTAAATGTTCTGAACTTTCTCAGTCTAGCTCTTCCCAAGCTTTCTGGCATCTAGCCAAAAACATTTCCAACACTGTTACTTCCTCATCTTTACCCTTTTCCACTCTGACAGCACCACCATCCTTCCTTCCTAGGACAAACCTGAACTCTTCGCCCAAACTTTCGCTAGAAACTCCACCTTGGATTATTCCAGTACTATTCCTTCCTCTCCACCCTCCTCTGTCTTACTCATGCCTATTATCCTAATCTATTCTAACTTCTAAGGATGTACTCAAAAACTGTTCTTCCATGCGAATCCCTGCCTAGGCAATCTCTTTTGTCCCTGTCTTTCCTCTAAGGTCTTCCCTTCTTGTTGGAAGTTTGCTCTCATTCAACCTGTTCAGAGGGAGGATGACTGCTCTCAACCCTCCAACTATCGTCCAATTGTTCTCATTTCTTCCATCTCTAAAGATTTTTAAACTATTCTTAATTCAATTTTTCTTTAGCATTTTCCTTCCCATAATCTACTTTCAGATTGCCAGTATAGTTTCCTTGAGAGCCACTCTACTGGTGATCTTCTTGCATATCTAACTAACTCTTGGACATCTTCCTTTCGGAACTTCGGTGAGACATTTTCTATTCATATTGAAAAACTTCAATATAGTCTAGCACAAATCTCTAATCTCCAAACTACCCTCCTTTGGTTTCTATCCCTCCATCTGTGCCTTTATCTCTAATTTCCTTTCTGGCCATTCCATAGCTGTGGTTGTGGATGGCCATCACTCACATCCTCAACCTATCAACAGTAGTGTTCCTCAGCATTCTATCCTGTCTCCAGTTCTCTTCCTAATTATTATTAACACCTTATTAGCGGCCTAGGCGGTTTATTTATATGTACCGCCCAGCGGGGTGTTTTTAGCCAAAATAGGGCTGTTTACGTGATCATTTTCATGCCTAAATAAGACCCAGAACGTAAAACAAGTATCTATCCCTGAAAGGGCATAAACAGAGCTTTTGAATGACACCATAACGATCCTTTTATGATGGCTAGTTTTCTTGCAATAACCGTGCAACGCGAGTGCAAAAAGCATGTAATTAGGCACTTTCCCCATACAATTCCGTATATAGCGAGTGAGAGAGGGAGGGAGGAGGTGGAATTCGTGTCAGTTGGTTCGCCGCGGTGGTCTGGAGCAGTCATACGCTCGCTACTCTCCTGCCACCACTTGTCTCTCTCTCTCAGCAACATTACGTGCTGAAATTGCCACACGACCTATGTCGAGCGTCGCCACATAGTCCAGCTTTATTTAACTCGACTTATGTTGCTCGCCGACAGTTAAGGGTTAATGATCTTCTCAACTGTGTTACGACCGGGACTCGTATAAAACAAGGGCTCTTAATCATTGGACTAGAAAGGCACACGGCCACAACGATAACACTATATCCAACCCTCGAACTTATAATGCCGGCGCACAAAAACACCTATATCCTCCAGAGTTAAATCTGCGATAGCGGAATACCGATATCCTCTAACTCGGTATAAATGCACTACTACTACAGGCTGATGATCTCTGATACAGCCTGATCACAACAACATACAATTACGTTAATAATGTATACAAGGAAAAAGATAGAGAGCTTAATTAAATCACTGGAATGATTTAATGCAAACAAGCAGAAGGTATAATTAAAGTTACTCTAAACAATAATAAACTGTCACTCCTATATTAAAGAAAGTGAATGAAAATCCTAAAGCATCGAACAGGAATCTTCTGAAGAAAGTCTGATGCTGCTTAAGATGATCGAATCGGATTTTGAACTGTTATATAAAGCAGGACCAAGATATGACAAGTGTAGGGACATACAGTGTTAACTGGCACGGGAATAACGATAAATGCGCAATAGTATTATCTCCAACAACAAAAGAAGTACTTCCTCAGGCAACGCAAAAGCCTGCTCGGGTTGTGCAACTCAACAACAACCAAGGCTTACAATCAACGTGAATAAAATGCTGCATACATAACATAAGAGTTTATAATCCTAATCGGGTGTCTGCTAGGCGAATAAAGTCTAGCTGGGATGTAGTAGGCTAGGAAACAATGGCTGAGCAAGCGGCTTGTAGCCTAGCGAGGTCCTTAAGACTGTGCGGCCAAATTTCGTTAAATGACGGGGTGCTCTCTTGAGAGATCCAGATCGCTAGTATCTGGTTCTCTCCTGGCGACCCTCTCAAAGTCAAAGCAAAACGAGTTAGCACAGTGTTGGGTGGCAGAGGCAAAAGCCCTCACTCGCAACACAGTGCTAAACTCACAAGGTACACAGTCAGAAAGACAACCTAGGCTTCCCACGTATCTGTTGCGATTGTACAAGTTCAACAAAACCTGGTACACATCGGAAATCACAACAACAATAGCCTCACCCCAGTCTAGCATTAAATAGCCCAGCAGACAACCAAGCAAAAGGTATGGAGACACCGCGAGTGTGTCGAACCTCTACAGACAAAATGTTAACCCCTCCAAAATGTCTAACTAAACATGGAATATCTGAGAGCTTCAGCATATAATACGATGGCCGATATATGAAATCGTGCAGAACCAAAGGGGGGTTATGATGTTAAATAGATTGGAAGAATGAGAGGTAAGAAGTTGAGAGAGAGAGAAAGTGTTCTATAGGTAGAAGTCGGGGACAGGTGGCAAGGGAGATGTGAAGGGTATGCTGGTCAGGCAAGCTCTGAGGAAGGTAGCTCCTCGGGACCCTCAGGATCACACAAAGGCATGGTGGTCGGCCAATCACAGGCCGATACGTCACAAGGCAGCAGGCCTCCAGAAGGCGCCAGGAACCACCAGCCAATCAAAACCGAGAGAAAAGCCACGCGGGCGAGAAACTCCTCCGAGAGGGAGGAGGGAGGAGGAAATCAACACTCACTGCTCCCATGCTGCTCGCTCGCTCTTTCTCTCTCAACTTTACTACACTGCATCTTATGTTCTACTCATGATATAAAATGCTTCCCGTTGTCACAGACGAAAATAAAGACCATCACGGGACTGTCTGTAACAACACGAACACTATGAAAGAAAGAACAACATTCTCTGATAACTGTAGCCCATTTCACTGCCCTGGCGAGCGCTAGTGGCTACCGGGAGGCTATTCTGCCAACGCTGGTAGGCGTCACACCCCGCCCAAGATATGGGACGCTCAACATTAGGCGAGCACCATATCTGACAAGGCAAAATGCCGACAAGACCCGCCACAACTAGCCACCCCACCAGAAAATAATGAAATGTAAAGCTCAATCATAAACAAAACAACATTTTAGCATAAATAAATCTTATAACCCCTCCCAAACATAATAGTAAAATTCTAGCCTGCTATGCTCCCTGAGCGAGCTTCACAGAGCCCAGCCTACTAAGTGAATGACAGGTTCAACTTAGGACTTTAGCTATAACATTGGCAACTTACAATTAACTATCAAAAGAAAGAGTTGTTATGTGATTTTTTTTTTTAATTTTAATGTTGTTTTTGACGGCTGCTCTACAGGGGCAAGCCTAATTTTTCTCCTCTCTCAACACACACTGACTGAACGGCGAGGGTTCTCCTGCAAACAAACCCTCCCGTGACAAACAATCAGCCAAAACATTATCAGTGCCCTTAGCATGCCACACATCCAACTTGTGTTCCGGCAGCCCAACAACACCTGACACTGATAACCTGCCCAGTTCATCACAAGACTGGCACTCCTCTTCGCTCTTTCCGGCAACGGGGCCTGCCAATAACCTTTCACTAGTTCTACCTTCGTGACGAGCGAGGCAGCCCCGATGCGGTCTATGGTATCGTCAACTCTAGGTAATGGGTAGGCGTCTGTCAGGGATAATGCTTCCACACTCTTGCAATCACCATACACACGGATCTTGCCACTAAACTCAGGTTGCAAACTCACTGGCAACGACCACTCACGATATCCTTTATCCCTCAGACCCTTTTTCCACACGTCGTCTAGCTCTGTTTTCACGACAGGCTGTTGAGCAGGATTTATACGGTAGGGAATTAACTTAAACCTTGCACTGTCTCCAGCCTCCATGTCGGATTCTACCCCGTACATCAGGCCTGGAGAAGCAAGAAACATGCGGATGCACTGCCACAGCCTAGTAAACAACTTATCTCGCAGAACAACATGCCTAGTGCCCTCCACAACCCAGCCGAAACCGCAGCTTCTAACCTGTAGTCTCCCTCCTTCTCCACCTTCGTCCCTAGAACAGCCAGGTCATGAGAGGGACAATCAGTACCACCTGTGCAGTCACTCCCATAGTTCATTATTGCTAAGGCTTCCCCGCCGATACCGTACATGTGCACCCCCGCATTCCTTACGACTACATCTGCCTGCGCAGCATCACCGCTTTTAGCGACATGGCCAGATACAGTCGGTCTATGGTAGGGCTGTTGCATTCGACTAGAGCAGCATTGGGAGGCTATGCGACGACCGGGCACATCCACTCCACAGCCAACCTCACCAATCTGCTCAAAGTCCTCCTTTTGACCACCACCCTTGGCAGCCATGGGTCGACCTTGACCTGGCAACCATGCCAAAGCCTCGTCGCCCACCTTGAACCACCGAAACAACGAGGCTAACGGTCTCCTAACATTCAAGTGACCTGCCCGCGGAACATCTTGCACCGCCTGAGTTGTGAGGCTCGGGTGCTCGGCATGACCAGTGGGGTATGAACCGAGCTGGTGATGGAGCGCTGCACACTGCTGCTCAGGCAGGTGCTCTAGCACTTCCACAGCCACCAGACTCGTGTCGCCCGCCCACTGCTCCGCCGAGACATGACAATTCCTACTCTCCTCCAACTGTGCCCTACTGCCCCCCTCTCCTTCTCCACCTTGGGCGCTGCAGACCAACGCAGGGACAGTAGGCTGCTCAGGTGGTTGCCTCACAAACTCCTCCAACAGGTTCACATGACATGTTTCCCCATCCTCGTGTTTGATAGCCCCGTTCCCACAACTCTCCTCCACCTGGGAACTACTAAGTCGCGGAGTGCCATCACGCCCAACCATGTCACTAGGGGTGACAGGTTCTGGGGCCACCCCGGAGCTCACCTCTAGGTCAAGTACTAAGCCGCTAAGGAGAGCCGCTGGAGCAAAACTCACAAAACTCCCAACTTTAGCTTGCTCCTTCCGACCGTTTCTCCGCTGGTCTAGAGACTGAGGAATAGGCTGTGACACTTTGGATGCACGAGATCGGGTGACAACACACGCCCTCTGCTATCATTGACACCTCTCGACCAACTCCTGCCTCTCCTACTCACGTCGGCCGCCCTCTCGGCACCGACTAAGGGTGGAACCTCAGAAGCAGGTACCGCAAAGTCGTTGCCGAGAAGAAGGTCGACGCCCTCTACTGGCAGTTTCTCCACGATTCCGACATCCAACTCTCGTGTCACACCTTCTACCTCCAGCTCCACTCGGACCAACGGGTATGACTTTGTAGCGTTGATACCCTGCACCACAACTACCCGTGCCGTGTTTATAGGTTTGCATGTAAAGTTTTTCATCAATGTCAAGGAAGCACCCGTATCACGGCAAAAATTCTACTCCTGCTTGCAACCAGCCCAACGCACGCAGCCGCGCCCTCTATGGTCACAAAAAGTATCCCGGACAGGTGTCAAGCCTTCCGGACACTTCTTCATTGGCAGTGCTCCAGCCTCTGAACATTTACCCCGGGCAAACGCAGACGACTTCAAAGACACTCCAATGTTGCGAGCCAAAGACACGATTGCTGTAGGTAGCTTGCTAGGACAGGATCGTGCAAAATGCCCCTTCTCATGACAATGAAAACACTCTAACTCCCCCTTGGGCTTCCTTTGAGGTGGGGAAGGGCCCTGACCCTTGTTAAACGGGACGGTACTAGGTTTATGGTCAGACTTAATTGCTCTTGTTGTTATTGTTATATGGTGTATCACTGACTCGGGGGGGTGGAGTGTTGCGCCCCTGGTTACCTGCATCGTTCCGTTGTGCAGACCCGCACCCACGAATCAGCGATAGCCTACGGTCAGCCATCTCAGCTGCCTCCTGTAGAGTTTTCGTTTTTTTTTTTTTTAAGATTCAACGTCAGATCGCCGCCCGTACACTTGAAAAATTGTTCTAGAAGCATCAGCTGTTTCAACTCCTCAAACGTCGATGCCTTCTCAGAACGCAGCCAGTTTCTAAATGCATCGGACAGATCCCGGGCATGCTCAAGAAAGGTGCACTCACGACCCTTCGTTACACCCCGGAACTTCAATCTGTACGTCTCTGGTTGTAACTCGTATGCCCGTAGAACAGCTTCCTTCAATACCTCATAATCGACGCAAGACTCCAAGGGCAACGCATCATATGCCTGGAGTCCCTTTGCCAACCAACCTAGAGGAAACAAGGGCTGCCCACTTAACCTCGGGCCATTGGTGCTCCCGGCACTTCTTCTCAAAACGCATGAAAAATTCGGTGACACCCGACTCGTCAAATACAGGGACTAACTTAAGAAGGTGCGATAAAGACTGATCAAGACCTCGATTCCCAGAACCGAGACGCTGCCCTGTCGATTCCACCCGAGAGTTCTCAAGATCTATGTCTGCACAGTACTTCGTAGCCTCAACCCAAAGCTCAGCCTCTCTCTGCTTAAGCTCACTCTCATATCTGGCCCTTCTCTCCTCAGTCTCATATCTGGCCCTTCTCTCCTCAGCCTGAATCTTAGCCATCTCAAACTGCCGCTGCTGCTGCTCAGATTCCCGCTGCTGCTTAGCCATCTCAAGCTGGAAGAGCATATCAGGAGTCAAACCTTGAGGAGGAGGAGATGCAACATTTGGAGACCCACCCAGTGATCCACCCAGGGGCAAACCATGCTGCCAGTGACTATCGGCCTGCGGGATCGTCGTCTGATCCGGTGTTCTAGAGAGCATGATGGGAGTAGAGTGGAGGGGGGGCTTGGCCGAAGGTGCCAAAACACCCGCTCCACCCTGTGTACCACGCACCCCGCCCAGCACACATGCCACCAGGTCATTTCTCGTCATGCTGCTAGTGCCAACATGCCCCATGACCGTGGCCAAACACTGGAGACCATACTGATCAATCCCCGCCACCCGGTCAATAGTAATAGGCATCTCCAAATTTCTGAATTTCCTTGCATCCTCCTCACTAGTTACTACTCCAATATCATCTAACAAACCCCGCTTCTGCACCTCAGAGCCTGCTTCCCGTACTGTGTCCTCACTGTACATTGATCCGTCGTCCAACATAGTGTCCACCGAAAATTCTCAACGTTTATAAAAAAAGAGTACCTAAACTCTCATGTAGCACTATTCACTCAAAAATATTAAATGCTCGAAGAAATGTTATACGACTTGCCAAAAAAAAAAAATATGTGTCCACTATATTCCTTTAAACAAAAAAAAACAAATGACCACAACACTCCTGCAATATTTCTCTAAGTTCACAAAAACCTGAGCAAGGTCGCCATTTGTTACGACCGACCGGGACTCTTATAAAACAAGGGCTCTTAATCATTGGACTAGAAAGGCACACGGCCACACGGTAACACTAGATCCAACCCTCGAACATATAATGCCGGCGCACAAAAATACCTATACCCTCCAGAGTTAAATCTGCGATAGCGGGGTATCCTCTAACTCGGTATAAATGCACTACCTACAGGCTGATGATCTCTGATACAGCCTGATCACAACAACATACAATTACGTTAATAATGTATACAAGGAAAAAGATAGAGAGCTTAATTAAATCACTGGAATGATTTAATGCAAACAAGAAGAAGGTATAATTAAAGTTACTCTAAACAATAATAAACTGTCACTCCTATATTAAAGAAAGTGAATGAAAGTCCTAAAGCATCGAACAGGAATCTTCTGAAGAAAGTCTGATGCTGCTTAAGATGATCGAATCGGATTTTGAACTGTTATATAAAGCAGGAACAAGATATGACAAGTGTAGGGACATACAGTGTTAACTGGCACGGGAATAACGATAAATGCGCAATAGTATTATCTCCAACAACAAAAGAAGTACTTCCTCAGGCAACGCAAACGCCTGCTCGGGTTGTGCAACTCAACAACAACCAAGGCTTACAATCAACGTGAATAAAAATGCTGCATACATAACATAAGAGTTTATAATCCTAATCGGGTGTCTGCTAGGCGAATAAAGTTTAGCTGGGATGTAGTAGGCTAGGAAACAATGGCTGAGCAAGCGGCTCGTAGCCTAGCGAGGTCCTTAAGACTGTGCGGCCAAATTACGTTAAATGACGGGGTGCTTCTTGAGAGATCCAGATCGCTAGTATCTGGTTCTCTCCTGGCGACCCTCTCAAAGTCAAAGCAAAACGAGTTAGCACAG
>JBAKBP010033835.1:0-21405 GCA_037953745.1 Lithodes maja | reverse complement strand
ATCTCACCACCATACCTCAACATTTCCCCACACACTCCATCTGTTCCTGGTGCTTTCCCCAACTTCACTCTTTTCATGGCTTCCCACACTTCTGACCTCCTGATCCCCACCTCCTCCTCCACTACTTCTCTTCTTCTCCCTCCCATACCATATCCAGCTATGTTTGCTGGCTCTTCATTCCTTTCATTTAGCAACTCACTGAAGTACTCCCTCCATCTTTCGACTCTCTCTTGCTTCTCGGCTAGCATTCTCCCATTCTTATCTTTCACACCCTTACTGTTTCCCTTGCTACCTTCCCTAACTTTCTTGACTTCTTTCCAGAACAGTTTCTTACTCTCCCTCCATTTTACACTCAGATTCCTTCCAAATTCCTCATCTACTCTTCTCTTACTTTCCTTCACTACTCTCTTCACCACCCTCTTACTCTCCACGTACCTCGCTCGTTTCTGTCTCTCGGAATCTTCATTCCCTCTACTACCCAACCACTCTCTATATGCTTTCTTCTTTTCTTCCACAGCTATTCTTACCTCTTCTGTCCACCATGCTGTACCTTTCACTCCCCTCCCTCTTCTCCTCACTCCACACACCTCCTCACATGCTGCACAGATCTCATCCTTAAACACCTTGCTCATCTCCTCCACTTCTTCCATAACTTCCAGGTCGAACCCACCTAGTCGTCTTTCCACTGCTCTCCTGTACTCCTCCCTGACTTCCTCCTCCTGCAACCTCGCCACGCTCCTCACCATTCCACCCTCCTCTCGCCTCCCTCCCGCTCTCCTCACCCACTTCTTTTGTATCCTAACCTTAGCTACCACTACATAATGATCAGACAGACCCCCTCCAATACCCCTATACACCCTAGCATCCATCACAGATTTCTTCATTCGTTCATCCACACATACATAATCAATCAATGACTTTCGTTCCACCACTGTCTTATCCTTCATTGTCAACATCCGTTTCCACGTGTACCTGTGGATCATTCTGTGTCGAAAGAAGGTGTTGGCTATCCACAGCCTCCTCCCCACACATACGTCCACAAGTGCACTACCATTCCCATTCACCTCTGATGGTACCCCCCACCCTCCCACCACTCCCTCAACTTTCCTATCACCCACCTTACCATTCATATCCCCAATCAGAAATATTCTTTCGTTCTTGTCAAACTTCTCCAGGCACGCCTCCACATTCATCCAGAACTCCTCTTTCTTTCTTTCAAGTATATCCTCTGTCGGGGCATACACGCATACAATCACCCACGTTTGTATTCCTACTTTCATTCTCACCCACACAATCCTTGAACCCACAGACCCATACTCTCTTACACATTCCTTCCATTTGCTACTTACAAACAAACATGCACCTTCTCTCGCTATTCCTTCACTCACTCCAGCACACACACCTATTCCACACTCCCACTCTCTCACATCTGAACCTTTCCATTTGGTCTCTGTCATTCCACATACATCCAGCCTGGCATTCACTAACACTTCCAGAACCTCTCTCTCTTTTGTGCCATCATTCATGCCACTAACATTCCATGTCGCCATTCTCAGAATGTCCGAAGGCATGTCCTTAGTCGGTCGTGGTTCGTCAACGTTGGTTCCGTCCGCATCCGAGAATAATAACTACATTAAATATAAATAAAAGGACATATAAGAAAACTATCTATTCATTTCAAAAAGGGTAAGAGACAGAAATATTCTTACTTTAATATTTATCTTTCAAGACTTTTTATAGAATTAATAGTCCTTCTTTAGATATAACTTCTTTGGTTCATAACCATAGCCTACTAAGCTTCGGTTAAATAATAATTCTTTATAAATACTACATGACTTTAATTAGTTTCAGTATTTTTTTCATAATTAAAGAGTATCAGTCAATAAAGGATACCAAGTCGTAAGATCCAAAAGGAGAGGAAGCAACAACAGGAAATAATGTTATTAGATTTTACTTTTGTTTTGCCTTCAGCTGACTGATACCTTAATATATATCTCTGTGCTATCTAGATTCATCAAGTTTACCACTTGAGGATCAAGATACGTCACAATATATAATTATATATAACTGTTTTCCACCAGTTATAACAATTCATAACTTATTTTTCTACATTGTACTTTGTGTGCAATGTTTAGATGTTAAGGACGTTGTAGATTATACAGTATAGTATAGCAGAATGTCATAATACTATATGTACGTATTTCAGTATTTCCATTTGACTTACAGGTATACTCTAGTGAGGTTCAGCTTAGCGTGATGCTCAGTGCACATTCCTTTATTATATCGATAATGGATATGTACGAAGAGTGTGTATTAACCTTTAACCTTCTTGGCATTACAGTGGTAGAGCACTGTAGTCCTGTTCGAGAGAACCGAATTCGATTCCCGGCAGTTGCAATCATTAGGCATTTATTAACCCTACAATTTACTTGGTGTGAAGTGGTTAGATGGTTAGGACTTTTTTTATTACAGTAGTTTTAGATCACGGATTACCCTAATACCTCGTACTAAAATCAATTTTGCACTTGATAATAATACTGTATAGTTGAAACATACAGTACGGCTTTAGGTGAAAAAAAAAAGACAGCTTTGCCCAGGTGATTATGAATAGAGGCACGGCCGTGGCAATTTGTTTGCTATCAAATTTGCCAAAATGTACGAAACAAGGTGATAAAATAGACTTTTATCTTTTTATATCCCAGGGGCGGGATACTCAAAGAATTTCATGGAGCTCCTATGGTGCCATATCTCCCAGATTTCACCTTAGCACCCCCATGTGCCCTTCTGAGCCCATACTCAAAGCTTTTCATGTGGGTGGCCATCTTGGAAAAGATGGCCGGATGACGCCTTAGCTTATGGAACCTCCAGGGGATTCCATAAGTCCACTAAGGTAAACTCTAGACCAAATATACTGTAAACTGAGGGGTCGATAACATGATAGTACCCATACCACCACTTGACTGGGCCTAACAAGAGCAGCAGACGACGGACTCTGTGTTGACAACATACTGTAGGCTATATTCGCTAATTTAATATGAAAGTAACGCGTAACCTTAATATGTATTGTCTGTTTGTCTTTTTAGCATGGAACTAGTTAACCCATACTGTTCCAGAGGATATTACCATAACTGTACCCTCCAGTACCAGGCAGTTTGGCCAAAGTGGCTTCAAGGCAAGAGAGCACACCCTCCCACCTCAGAAGTTGGTGAAGCACTGACCCAGCTAGCCTATGGAGGCTTGCAGCCAAGCTGATAAGTGTTGCCAACTCCTCAGACCAGTGCCAACAAGTCATGTTAGCAGCTACCACTCGATACTGGCAGTTACAAGGAACGCATATTACTGACGGCTAAGAGCCGTCGCTGGTACTGGCAAGTGATTTTTTTACTGATGGCTCTCGTTCGTCGCTGGGATAGTAGGGGTTAAATAACCTAACCAAACAACCTAATCTAACCTAACCTAAGTACACTGGTTTGTTTAGGTTAGAGTAGGCTAATTCTATTTTTAAATTATTATATACAAACAATCATAAAAACATTATAAAAACCTATCAATTCTAAAGGTTTTCGGGTCACAGGTGTACCCTCATTGCTGTTACCGGTATGTTTGCATGGACGTGCTGTGTAATTTTCTGAATAACCATAACCTATCTAACCTAATTAACCCGTCCAGCCCCGGCTAGTTTTGTAATGTTTGTTCACCAGAACCCGGCCGGTTTTCAAAAAATGGTTTTAATCCAGAAACAATAGCGAATGGGTTAGGAATGAAGGAAAAACCACGAAAAACCGCTCAAAAAGCTTAAAGAATGGTCCTACAGAGCCCCCGAAAACGTATTTTACAAGAGTAAAAAATTGAAGGCAATTACCCCAAAAAAACAGGTTATTGCGCGCTCACGCACACGCACGTGGACTTTGAGAGTTTTCAATCATCGCCACGGTTGCGTGGGATACGTACACAGTTCCCATACAAATCTGAGCCCTCTTGAGTGGCTACACCTGAGGTTACGGTCGCCGCAATTAGGGTGACGTCTCTGGGGCTGTGCGTTACATACATCGCCGACGCGTCAGGTGCGTCGCTGGGGCTGTACGGGTTAAGTAGGGTACCGAACTACTACTGTAAGTACATTTCAATAACAAGTAATTAATGAGCGTGTACAATTAAATATAACGGCACTAGGGATAGATGAACTCTGTGCGTGTGTTTACTATAATGGGAAATCAGCTGTTGCTGTGGGGGTGATATTCTCCTCTCGTGATTGGCTGAATTCCTCCCTTTCATTTCATTCCTTTAAGAACACCGGAATAAAAGGAACGCTCATGATTGGCTGAGCGAGATCTTGCGCTATCTCACCATAGTGAGTTAAGGACCACTTAAGGCATTTTATAAAATGTTTGAGTATGCGAGAATTCACCTTAACTATAACACCATATCCATGCCACAGTGGAAGGCGCCAGAAGACCGCTATGGCATCAATATCGCCGTAACAATTGAAGCTCTTTGAGTATCCCCTCCCCAGGTGATATTGAGTATTGCGCCACGGTCGGTGCAAATCGTGTTCTATCAACAAAACCACGATCTTAGTGTTTTGGAATATGAGTGTTAAGCTACATACAGTATATGAAGTATCTATATACTGTGCTGCCATCTAATGCGACAACAACAACAACAACAACAACAGAGTTACAGGCTACGGTACTGAGAAGTCTATGTCCAAGGTTAAAACATTTAAACGACATCACGAAACATTGAACGTGGGATACACGCATACCTTGAAATAATCCTTCCCATAATAATTATAATGTTATGGATTTAATTATTCAAATGTTATATATTTGTATAAATAATAAATATAACAACTTTGATATTATGTTTAGTATATTCGATCTACCTCCAGATTGTGAAACGCGTCTTTGGTCAAAGGGTCCGAAATGACACTCGCTTCAGTTCAATTTGTTTAGAGAGAGAGAGAGAGAGAGAGAACAAAACAAAGAGATGGGTAACATGATGCGTGAAGATTGCAGAAGGATACACATGGTAAAGTTATAGTTATAATACCTTACCTGGTCGTATAGCTAACCTACAACTACTGTAGATGTGTGTGCTACAGACCCTATAGTAACAAAGGTCGGCCAACCTATGCCATATTGGTGCCACTGGTTTCAATAGACTCGCTTTTCACTAAAATATGTATATATGACTGGTAAATATTCAGCAATATTGGTACAGGATAGTTTGTTGGTATTTTGTATCTAGTTCTGCACGTTCAAAAATGTTATGTCACCCCGTAGTTTGATATTTGCGGAACCAAAAAGGCGTCCAAAGATAAACGATGGCAGACTTTCCATCCAACAGGATCTATAGTGTGTACCACTTTTTGTTCGGACCCTGGCTCAGACGAAGCTTCATAGAAAACAAGAGCGAAATCCAGCTACACGAGAGAGACTCCAAGGGGAATCAAGCAAGCTCCCAGTTAAGTTTTACAATTGTATGATATAACACCCTTTTACCATTAACATTATTGTCATGCAATTATTACAAGATTCTCCGAAGGTACATATTAAGGTTCTGTGAGGTAAATTATCTTTTCAATAAACGAAATTTGTAAATAAAATAGTCTCTCAATGAGCTCCCATTTGTTGTTGATTTTACAGTGTCGCGGTTGTGTTATCTGTACCCGTCGTGAATTTATCCAAATATTCCGAGTCCATCCGATTATCCAGAGCTATATCCCTTACCCTGAGAGGTAGATTAAGATGTGGGAAAGATAATGGAAAGCTGTAAATAAGGGCGTAGTGCTGGTTAAAGGTAAGAAATGATATGTAAATATGAGGCCTCTGTGCTAGCTTAATGTAAGCAATAGTAATAACCCTTTGCTACGTTGGCGCACTTCTACTATTTTCAAGCTAACTTTAAACAATTTCCTTCAACTTTGCAATTATCTCTCATAGTAAGATAATCGTACTAGTCTAGAACTGTTGGTGCCGATTGATCACCTCCATATTTTCGCCGTGAACACAATTTCCGGTACTCCTACCCGTGAAACACAATGTACGGACATCCATGGCACTAGTCCATTACCTACCAATAAAAGCACAATACTTCGTATTAGAGGCACCTATAAGAGTAAAGTCTGTGATAATCCGCCACTTCATCATGTGTTCGTCTCCTAGGTTTGTTAACTACCTGGTCGGTCCGTTCATACCAACTCGCGCGCGGGATGTATGCTTGATAATCATATATTCCTTGATTGCTAATGCCCCCTACTGACAACATAGACGAGGGGGGAGGGGTTGAGGAGAGGTGGAGCCCTCCTGCCCCCCCCCCCCCCCTCAACCCATCGTGTATGCATCCGGATCCCTAATTAGGCCCCCTTGAAACATACGAAACCCCGAGCCAAATGTTGCCTCAATTTCGTGCAATTTGCTTACTTTTGGATAGATCAATTCGCCTACGTTATGTTTGGGTAATTTTAGGAAATTTCATCGAAGTCGGCGCAGATTCGAATTCTTCTCACTCGTCGCACCAACTCGGCACATGAACTCAGCACCATATGCTCGGCGCATAGACCTATAATAATAAATAATAATAATTAACGGTTTATTCACAAAAGCAGCCCGAAGGCTGAAAATATACAAGGAAGTTGATACATAGTTAAAATTAAAATTAATATTGACACAGGGGCTAACAGGCTAATTTACAATGAAAAATATGTATGTAATTTATTGATTGTTTAAGACCTTCATTATTGAAGGAATGGCGCAGTTCTTGTAGCGGTCAGTCCGTGGTGCTCTTACGGGGACAATACGGTTGAAGTGGCGAACAGCGCGTAGAGGAGGAGGGGCGTCGGGCTCTAGTAGGTGCCGGTGTCTGGGGTTGTTTAGTAGTTTGCTGGAGAACTGCTAAAGGTGTTGTTCGTAGAGGTTAGATATGGCGAGGACGTTAATTAGGTTACATGCATCTTGGTAAGTGGTGTAGTTGGCCCCTAACATTATTCTGAGTGCTCTCTTCTGAATTTTTTCTAATTTATTTCTTTGGGTTAAGTTGAGAGAGGATGACCAAACGGGTGAAGCATAGCAGAGTTTGGGTAATATAAAAGATTTGTATAAAAGTAGCATGTCATCTCTGGGAACCCCTAGTTGTTTCAGGGTGCGTAACATGTGTAGCCGATAAGAAGAAGCACTAGCTATGGTGTTAACATGTTTATCCCAGAGTAGTTTTTGCTTAAGGAAAACACCAAGTAATTTAGTGGACTGAACTATCTCGAGGGTGTGATTGCCAAGCTTGAGGGTGGGTGGAGGGATGGGTTTAGAAGCAACATTGAAGTTCATGACAAGTGTTTTGTTTAGGTTAATAGTGACATCATTATCTTGTGTCCAGGTCAGTAGGGCATCTAGGTTGGCTTGGAGAATGCTGTAGTCTGGAGAAGCGTTGCTGATGGAAGAGGCTAGTGTGGAATCGTCAACATATTTCTATTTGAGTTCTGCGTCTTGAAGGGCGTTATTGCTGAGTATTAAATAACCGAGGGGCCCCATTCGTGTCCCTTGAGGCAAACCGCAAGTAAGTGTTTGTGAACTGGAGATACTGCCTAGAAAGTGGACGGATTGTTGACGGTCGTTGAGGAAATCCGCCAACCAGGAGGTAAGACATTCCCTGAGGCCAAGTTGTAGTGCTTTCTTAATTATAATGGTGTGGTTCACTAGATCGAAGGCTTTTTTTAAATCTATGAATACTGCTGTTACTGACGTGTTTCGGCGTTCTAAATTTTTATGAATGAAGTCAAGAAAACTGATGAGGTAGTGTGAGATGGATGAGGATTTAATATTTCCATACTGGCACGAGTCTAATTTATTGTATATATCTTTGTAAGCCAATTCAGCTACAAAACTTTCACAAATAAGGCTAGGAATAGGTGTAATAGCTATGGGCCGTAGTTCATTAAGAGATTGAGGGTTTGAAGATTTAGGGATTGGAGTGACATAGGAATGCTTCCAATCTATAGGACATTTGGATTGTTGTAAGGAAGCATTAATTATGGATGTGAGAGGTAAGTAAAGTTCAGGAGCAAATTCTTTGTATAAGTGGATAGGAAGATCGAGTGGAGTGGAGGAGCGTTTAGGTTTGAGAATCTGTAAACGACGGCAAACTTCGTACTCTAATACGATAGATGGGGGGGGAGGTATGCTGGGAGCTGGTCATGAGAGAGCTTGGGAAGTAGTTGACATATAGAGGCAAAATGATTATTTATTGTCTCGGCTGCTTCATTACTGGTGAGATGGTTGACACACAGGAAGGTAGAGGGTCGGTTCTTAAGGCCACAAAATTCCTGAATTCGGCTAAACCATTCACTAATGTTTGTGTGTTTCAAGTGTTGTATTTTGTTGTTGTTGTTGTTGTTCCCTAAGCTTCCTGGCCGAACAGCCCCGGCAGGGGATGGTTGTGACGGTTTGGCTCCCGAAACTGCTCCCCGCGGCCGGCATCCGGTTTTCCTCCATTGGTCGTTGATTTTGTCTTCGGCCGTGGAGGGTCGGCAGCCATCCGCGGTTGGCAGCCTCGGGAGGTGTCCCCACGGCGTAGACGCCGCCACATCAGGACCGTTGTATTTTGTTGGGATAGAAAGTCTTTTTTTGCCATTTTAATTTCTCTAATAACTTTGTTTCGAAGTGATTTGAAAAGGGTGGTGTTGTTGGCTTTAAAGGCATTGTCACGTTGTTGCATAAGGCGTTTAATACAGCAATTAATCCAAGGGAGGTCAGACTGGTGAGTGACTACAGTTTTTTCAGGGAAGAAATGTTGGTAGGCTATATTAATAGTATCGAGATAATTTTCCCATTTGCGATGAACATCTTCAACAGTTAACACCTCAACCCATGGGTATCGAACAATCCAATCACCGAAGAGTCGAATTGCCGAGTCGGTTATAGGTCTGTACGTGTGTGTTTTGTTCTTATTTGTGTGAGCGAAAGTAGGTTTGGGAGTCCAGAAAACAGAGGTGTGATTGATTCGTCCAAATGGCGACATTGGAATCGGGGTTTCATAAAGGTTTGACATATCTGTTAGGATTATATCTAAAATAGTATTATGGTGTGTAGGGAAATTTACTACTTGGGTTAGCTGAAGGTGTGTTTGAAGGTCAAACGTGTCTATTTCATTAATATCACCACATATAATAAATTTAGATGATGAGTACTGTAATTTTAAAAGGTCAGACGTATCAGAAATATGTTGTAGGAGTAAATCACGTGTATGGTGTCTTGGGGGCTGATAAACAACACAACAAATAATATATGCAACATGTCTGGGGTGTAAGGAGGGAGTGATTCGGATCCATAATGCTTCCACTTCGTTCGGTACATTAATGGGTAGGGGAAATGGGCAAAGTTCACTGCGGCAGAATAGGGCCACACCACCACCACGTTTTTCAGTTCGCAGGTGACAGAAAAGGCGGTAGTTTTCAATATGGATAGTTTCTGGTATTATTTGCCAGGCTTCAGTTATGGCCACGATGCCGGGTGAGCAATTATTTATCACTGTTGTAAGTTCATCAATTTTATTTGTTAGTGAAGTAACATTGGATAGCAGGAGGGAAGGAAGACTATACCAAATCCTGGGTATTTCAAAATGTCTGTACGGTTTTATAGTCACTGGTTTATTAATTTTTCTTTTGGTCTTCACAACACTTATATTACGAGGAAATGCCCCCTTTTGTTGCCACGAGCGTGAAATATTTTCAAATGTTTAAGTTTTTCTGTAATACAGGGTGCAGGGTATCCGTTACACTACTCTCACGTGTGTGTGTGCATACTCTATATAGGGTGCATAGTTATCCATAGAGAAATCATGTATATCTAGTCTTAACATATTTTGGAACTGTTCATTACGGATTTGGTTATTTCATTGTTTGACCAATATCATTCAACTGAGTATCATGTTTATCTTCAAATATATGACACACAAATTATGAAAGGTGTTTTGAAGACCCAAACCGATTCAAAAATATTTTAAATTGCATTCTATATGAAAACACAACACTGCTATAAATCAGTAAATAAATGATACAAGTAAAGGCTTCAAAAAAGGCACTGAAAGATCTTGTAACATATATAAATGGATTGCCTCCTCCCAGTGGTTACTTGAAGCATGGAGTGTTTTGTGCAGTCCATCAGAACAAACAATAATGTTGATGGGTGGCATAACAGACTGAACAGGCATGCAGTTATTGCATCACTCTTGATAGCGTACGTAATAGTTAACCCCCCCCCCCCCCCCCAGACATATTATATTAACTCCCCCAGACATATGTTCCAGTAAGTCCAAGGAGGCGGGAGACCCAGGATCATTGCCACTGCCTCGCACTACACTCACAACAACACTGCGGCCGTTATAATTATCGCAGGAGGCTGAGGTTGCCACCAACGGTTTTATCGTATGGTAACTTATCGGACTTACTGAGCTCATATGACGCAAAATTGCGTCATAAACTTATTGGAGAGGTATAGAGATAAGTCCATATGACGCAATCGCGTCATATGAGTTTTTGGTGGACTTATTCATATGACGCGATCGCGTCATATATGTCGCAAGGAGTTAACTTACTGGCGAGGAGGCGGACGACACGGTATTATTGCCACTGTACCCCACAACTGTCAAAACCTCACTGCAGGACCGTTAGAAGTCGGAGAAACTTGGGGTTGCCACTAATCGACAGATTTTCATCTAACTTACCTAACTTACTGAGCTCAATATGGCGCAAAATCGCGTCATAAACTTATTAGAGAGCTATTAAGATAAGTTCATATGACGCGATCGCGTCATATGAGTTTTTAGGCATAAGTTCCATATGACGCGATCGCGTCATATGAATCGAAAAGTGTTAAATGCGCAGCATATCGGTGTGAGTATCCTAGGTTCCAATCCATGGAGTACCACATATATTCATTGTTTCATTAATTAGTTTTATTTGTAAGTTAATTGGTGGGTTGGTGACGATATGAATTGATAATAATCTCCTTTGTCTTGTTAGCCTCCAAATGAGGCTATCAAATGAGGACAAGACTATTAGATACCAAAGACAAAAATACAACCAGCTGCAGGGTAGACTTTTAAATACTGATGAATTTAATCAAGGAGACAGGAGCACAAAGAAACTACTCTGTGCCTGTGTCAAATTGAATGGACCCCAAACTCCTATGCCTGCCTATTATTGCTGACTATTGATTTTAATGTGAGGGTATTCTGCTCGATTACGGGATTCCTTATTAAGATAACTGGACTTTACTCAAAATGTATAATAATCCTCAAGGGGTTAATGTGTACATACATGCTCGCCTATGTGTAACCATGGTATAAGGACTTCTTATTGTCTTTGTACCATGTTTATAACGTTAAATTATTAAGGGATTACTAAAACAATAACATTTAATACTCATTTTTCTTTCTGGTAAATGCGCCGAGTTCACACCTAGTGAGGGGGGCAATGGGCAAGAATGTAGTTACCGGCTGTACCGCCCGTCTTGTTTACACTACGCGGACGCTCACCATTATGTTCCCGTCTATTTTTACTGCCTTTGAATACAAAAATACATTAGCCTAACCAAACAACCTAACCTAACCTAACCTAGTATTATAGATTTATAAGTATTTATTTTATTATAAGTATTGTTATGTTTATGGGCGAGGTAAAATGACACAAACAATAGGCTAAATATGAGATTCAAGACTGATGACATTAACCCTCCCCAAAACATCCAGGTTCAAGGAAAATACTAGAATAAACATTCTTAGTTTATTAATAAAATTAAGTATTAATGATGTAACAAATAAAATCAGTCTCTTCAGGACGAGCAATAAGAATATATAATACACTATGATTATCAGAAAATATGCAAGTGTAAAAAAAAAAAATATATATATAGCTTTACTGAAGCAATGCAATGTAAAAAATAAATTTATCACAAACTTGAAAACTAATCACAAATTAATGAATACTTTATACTTATAACATTAATAAAAGCAATCAAAAGGATATAATAGAATAATATGAATTTACAGGAAACTCAATGATAATTAATTATTAACTGATCACAAGATAATACCCAATATCACTAATAGGCTATAACATGTATATAAATAGGTGACACTCTTATAGGCTATACTCAACACTCGGGAACACAGGTATGAAGACTGCTTTATCTATGAAGGTAGCAAGGAGAGATAATTGTAGCAGTTCACAAGGTAAAAACACTATATACAGGCAAGGGAGAGAGGTGTGTGCGCGATGTCAAGGACAGCTGGTCTGGAGTCAGGTTGAGAGCGGCCGCACATAATATATAGAAACTTCCACCACGATCTCGACTACACTAGGCTGTAGGCGCCACTGCCTCCACACGAGACAAGAACACGTGAAATGAATGACGCAATCTCTACTCGCACTACGTATCAAATGACACTCTCCAAAATGCGCACATTAACCTTATCATAATTGCACTTATTTATTATATATATTATTTTAATTCACATTACATAACACCTCACCCCTAAAGAAAGAAATTTACAGGGGAAATTTCTACTACTTTAAAACAATTAGGCTACAATCTAGACAAGCAATCTGCAATCACATTTTCTTTCCCTTTAACCCGGCAACTGCTGGAAGACTCTTAAGAGTTTCCCCGGGCGACTGCGGGAAGACTCTTAAGAGGCTGGGAAAAAAAAAATTCATTTAAAACACCGAAAAAAAAAAAAAAAAAATGTTTTGTTTTTTTGCCCCTGGGCCATGCCAAATATCACTCCACCACCTCCCCTCCTTCCCCACTTTCCTCACCTCCTTCAGTTATCACCTATTTTCCCTGTTATTCCCTTATTCTGTGGTATATTTTCGTGCTAACATTAGCGAGTTGGTAGCAGGGCGTTGTCATCACTGTTACCAAGCGTGGGAAAGAGCGAGAGATAGACTATTGCGTAACAGTGTCTCTCCAGACAAGGGGAGGGGAGGAGGGGAGGGAGGTTGCCTCAGCCATACATTATGTAACTCCCGGCCTGTATCGCCGATTTTGACCATCCAAACACTGTTTCCACTTGTTTTATTGTTGTAACAGGTTAATTCATTTATAATCAACCTATAATAGGCACATATGGATAAGTATTAATGCTATTTATGGTAAAATAACGATGTTAGTGATGGGAACAGCTCAAATACGTGTGCACAGGAGTGTGGTGTCTCATACCCCCCATGCGCACGTCTTAGGTTAACCCTCTCCGACATATGACGCAATTTTGAGCCTATTGGGGATACTTTAAAGTCTTTGTTACCATCAGGGGTATTTAGAAACCTTTAGTTTAGTTACTTCAACCTATGCAGTTGTCTTTGAGTAAGTTGTGGGCAGAAAACGAATTTTGGAGAGGTAATTATAAGAGTGAGAGAACTCTATTTCTTATTGCTAATCTGGCAACCTCTGCGTCATATGAGTCTGAAGGAGTTAATATGCCTTATATCTAAAGGATATTCATGAAGAAGCAGACTCCACCTTGTCAATCTCTGATTCTTATCTTTAAACTTACTAAGAAACTTTAGTGGGTTGTGATCAGTATAAATAACAATAGGATCTGGGCCTGAACACAAATATAAAGAACATTTTTGTAATCCCAAAATCAGAGCCAAAAGTTCCTTTTCAATAGTTGAATAATTCCTTTGGGGTGGAGTGAACTTCTTGCTGTAATAAGATACAGGATGCTCAATACCTTGGTCATCCTCCTGCAACAAAACTGCCCCAGCTCCTGTATCACTAGCATCCACAGCCATTTTAAAGGATTTAGCAAAGTTAGGGGTGGAAAGCACTGGCTGACTCAACAGGATAGCTTTGAGATTGTTGAAAGAGGATTCACATGCTTCATTCCACTCAAATTTAACACCCTTTTTCAGAAGATCTGTGAGTGGTTACACAAGGATTGAGAAATTTAGAACAAACCTGCGGTAGTATCCTACCATACCAAGACATATTTGCAATTCTTTCCTAGTCTTAGGTCTGGGAAGATCACTTATCACCTGTACTTTTGCCCCTGGTGGCACAACTTGTCCATTACCAATCACATAACCAAGATACTGTACTTTAGCTTGACCAAATTCACACTTTGATAGATTTGCAACCAGATTAGCCTGAACCAAACGATCAAGAAAGCTACTGACATGGCATAGGCGATCTTTCCAGGTGTCACTAAAGATCAATACATCGTCAATATACACAACACATCCTTCCAAACCCTCGGTTACAATATTCATGAGTTTTTGAAATGTCGCAGGTGCATTTTTCATACCATATGGCATCACAGAACATGCAAAAGTCTTACCAAGAGTTACAAAACATGAGATATCCCTAGCACACTGAGTCATAGGTACTTGCCAATATCCTTTAACAAGTCAAACTTACTGATGTACTGTGCCTTTCCAATCCTATCTATACAATCTTCCATGCGAGGTATAGGGTAGGTGTCTGTTTTGGTGATCTGGTTAACACGTCTATTGTCAATACAGAGCCGTTGTGATCCACCTGGTTTAGGAACTATGGTGACAGGAGAATTCCACTCACTTTGGCTGGGCTCAATCATCCTGTGGGTGAGTAGGTAGTCAATCTCCTTCTGGATCAGGGGAACCTTCAGGGGATTCACACGGTAGGCTGGCAGCTTAATTGGCTTCGCATCTCCAACATCCACGTCATGCGTCAACACGGTTGTCCTTCCTGGAGTATCTCGGAACACTTGATGGTATTTCTGGAGTAGAGCCATGAATTCCTGCCTCTCCTCAGGGGTTAGATGAGATAACTTAGTCTCCAGATCACTCATGATAGCAACATTCTGCCCAAGGCTATCACTTAAGTTCATACTGCATGGGAGTGCCTCACTTTCGGTGTCTTGAGGAACAGCTACAGTGCAGATGGGTTTATCAGGGTCTCTCCTGTGGTACAATTTCAGCATGTTGACGTGACAAATTTTTTGCTCTTCCTACGATCTGGCATGGCAATAACGTAGTTCACATCCCTGGCTTTCTTCTCCACCGTGTACGGTCCACTAAACTTGGCTTGAAGAGGTTGTCCGTGGATTGGCAGCAGAACTAGGACCTGATCACCTGGCTGAAACTGGCATACTCTTGAGTTCTTGTTATACCATGTTTTCATGTTCTGAGCAGTTCCCAAATTCTTTCGAGCTAGCTGGAACGCTGTTGATAACCGCGCCTTAAAGTTCGCCACATATTCCAGTAGGTTGATGTCATCCGATTCCGACAGCCAAAACTCCTTCAACAACTTCATAGGACCTCTAACTTCATGCTCGAAGAGTAGTTCAAAAGGTGAGAAGCCTAGTGATTCATTTGGAGACTCTTGAAGCAAACAACACAAAAGGAAGACCTTTGTCCCAATCTTTCTGGTGTTCAAAGCAGTACTTCCTCAGCATAGATTTGAGTGTCTGATGATATCTCTCCAGAGCTCCCTGTGTTTGAGGATGATATGCAGAAGACGTGATCTTTGTGATGCCCAACGCTTTCAAAGACTGCTTAAAAACATTGGACATACAATTGCTGCCTTGATCTGACTGTACTTCCTTAGGCAATCCAAATCTGGTGAAGAACCCAAGCATTTCTTTCACTACATTCTTCGCCGAAATATTTCAGAGAGGAATTGCTTCAGGATAACGAGTAGCCATATCAATAAGTGTCAGCAAATAGGAAAACCCTGAAGAAGTCTTGGGAAGAGGTCCTACAATATCGACCAACACCCGAGTGAATGGCGTCTCAAAGGGAGGAATGGGAACGAGTGGTGCAACTTTCTCTTTTTGATTACACTTCCCCACTACTTGACAGGTGTGACAAGAGATGCAATACCAGGAAACATCCTTGAAAATACCTGGCCAGTAAAAATGCTTCAAAATACAGGCTGCAGTCTTCCTGACTCTCATGTGTCCTGCCAAACTGGAGTCATGAGCCACCCTTATGACATCCTGCCTACAAATGCGAGGGATGACAATTTGATGGACAACCTCCCATTCACAGTCTGCTGATGACGTTGGGGGTCTCCACTTTCTCATTAATACTCCTGACTTAAAATAGTAACAAGTAGAACCATGGGAGAAATTATCAGTGGACATTATGGGACCCCTCCCCCAACAGACGAGCAAAAGGTACATCTTGACCTGTGTTGACGTCTTCTCTAAATATACGGTTGCTTGTGCTCTTCCGGACAAGAAGGCTGAAACCGTGGCTCAAGCTATCCTGGAAAAAGTGATCTTTGTGTATGGTATCCCGGGCTGTCTTTTGAGTGACAGGGGGAAAGAGTTCAATAATGCCATTTGGCAGCATTTGGGGGAAACCTTGGGCTACCAGATCCAACACACGTCTCCGTATCATCCTCAGGGAAACACAATGTGCGAAAGGAACCACAGGGTACTAGCTAACTGTGTACGGGCCAGTCTGAGCTCTCAAGGGGAATAAATATCCAGGAGCTGGCCAGAACTCTTGCCTGAAATTGTCTGGGGGGTGAATACCACGAGTTGTAGAACTACCGGGTACTCTCCCCCCGAGATTTTTTTTGGAGTCGCTCCAAAATTGACTCAGGAACGATTCTTTACCTATCCAATCCATTCCACCAAATACTCACAACCAGAACAGTATTTGAAAGTAAAGGAGGGGCGAAAACGACAAATTCATACTCGTGTGACGCAGCAACAACCTCCTAAACTTGATCTTAAAAACCCATATTACCGGGGGTAATATATTCTGGTAAGGAAACATGATCCCACCCGAACAGGGAAACTCGAAGAGAAATATGAGGGCCCTTTTAAAATTGTTGAAATAAATGGGCCATATCAGGTGTTGTTTGTGCATCACGGGGGTATCGTCTCGGCCACACACATACGTCATACAAAAAGGTACAAAGGTATTCTAACCACTGACCTACGTGACTGGAGTGAGGGGGAAGAAAGTGAGGAAGAAACAGAATTTGGGGCAGGGCTCCCACATAACGACGTAAATGACCATCAGTGGGGTGGTAGTCAGGTCGGCAGCCAAAATACTGAGGAAATACCATTCTGGTGGTCTTTCGGAAGTAAACCTAATGGGAGTCTTTTGGGGACTGAAGGCTACAGGCTACAGGTGGTGACTCAGAATATTTCACACCAAGTTGTCGCAATAAGTCTACGGTCCCGGGCGGTCACATTTCAGTTACCCCAAGCGTGTTTTCGGATACTGTGAGTTATGAAGGGAAAAGCTTTGATGGGGAAGAGAACGAAGAGACCGTGTTTCCTGGGGATAAAATTTCACTAGATTCGTCGTTACCTAGGTAGAGTGACAGGAAAGAAAAACCGGCGGGTTGTATGAATCAACCACAGACTTTAATCCCTCCACCAATGGGCCCTGCAGAAACCGTTACCCGAAGTGGTAGAGTTAGTCGTCCACCAATCCGGTACCCGGACGAGAGTAAAAATGCGACCCCTGAGGCGCGAGCTGGTCAGTTCAAAGGCACCATGCCTCACCCCACTGAACCCCACTATCGACTCCGTCGTCTAATCGCTGTCGTCGACGTGAAAGGTCACCGAGTACAGCCCACCCGGGCTTTGAAGCTCCTTTTGGATAAACCCGGCCAAATCTTGTTGGCCAAAACGGCCCTGGGAAACCAAACTTCTGCAATCCAGCTACACAAATGTCTGTATGAGCATGGAGGAAGGGTGGAGTGGCAGGATCAGGGCCATGATTTTCGGGTGGTTGTGTTACGGCGATCAGGAGCTCGCCTTAACTTCACAGAGGATAATAAAGTAGGAAAGCGTCCGACCAATCCGGGGGCTCCTTCGTGTCGAACTTTTTGGGCCACAAACGTCCAAATTCCCGGCATGCCCACCTGTGACCCTCCTACATCTACCTCATTTGCTCCTTGTACCGGATCTTCTACTTGCCTTTTGTCAGACAACTTAGTGCCAGCATCTGACTCCCGTAAGCCACTAAATGACAAAGGCAATCAACTTCCTGGCACTTACTTTGGAGAAGGAGAGCGAGAGAGGACTGAGTCTAAACTGCAAGTCACGCTTGCTAAAGCACAATTGGCAGCGCGAAGCGGGGCAGCCAATCAGCGCGCCGGCCCCCCTATAAAGGGAAGGGGATAAAGCCGATCGGGGTCAGACGGGCACCACGCCTCGAGGAAGCAACACCTCTCCTCCCAGCCTCCCCCTCTCCTGCGGGCACACCTGGAACCAAGGCGATCACCACAGTAGCCTTCCAGCCCACACAACAGTTCCAGTAGCAGAGCACTCGAGTCCTGCATCACTCTCACCAACCCAGAGGATACACCATCAGTATCCCTGGGCCTGTCGCCATATTGCATGCCTGCACACCCGCAACCAGCAACTTCATCCAGGACGTCAGGATATGTCTAAGAGTGACAACCTCCCAGACCACCATTGGCCAGCTTTGAGGTGGTAGTGCAGCCAGAACGCCCACCACGAGCAACAGACTTTTAACCAGGACCCATATTGGGCCCGCAGAGGAACCAAGAAAAAGAGAGAGGGGAATTTGACTAATTTGGGGGATCTTCAATAAAAATATGTGTTCTTATAGAACAAACGAAAAGAGAAATTGACTTGACTAAGAAATAGAATAAACGGATGATGTGTTATGTGTTAGGGGAGGTGTGGTGGAGTGGTCTTGCCACTGGCCTGGTAATCCAAAGGTCCTGGGTTCAAATCCCGATGTATCAATGGGAAGATATTATTGGGATGGAATTTGTGCTGTACCTAGTATCAGTGCATTACCACAAAGCCCACCGAAACGTCAATAAAATACCCTCATTGTTCCCTGATTAAATAGCACTGTATGAATATTCCCATATTCAAAATATGCTATAGGGGTGCAATGCCTGGTGAGTTATCTGCTCAACAGGTGGCGTTGTGTGTGTGTAAGTGTGAGAGTCCGAGTGTATGGGGTGAGACAGTGAAGCACGGGAACGAGGTGGCTTCAGAGATGGGGTCGTTTCGGGCCATGAGAGAGCACCGTGCCTCATGTGAAGGCAAGATGGCAGGTGCTCGTTGTACTCTACGTGCTTCACATGTCTCACTCCCTAGACTGGAACAAGACCTCACGGGCTTCACTGTTCATTGTAAAGCGGTGAATGTTAAGGCTCTCAGCCTATGCCCGAGAGGAAGTAAGTTGGAATATAGAAAAAAAAAAAAAAAAAAAAAAAAAACTAGTGTTTATTGATAGAAAGGGCTCCAAGCCATTAGCTACCAAGTATTTAGGATCTTATAGGAAGTTCTTTAATTAACGTAAGAGGGACAGAGATTAAATAACAACTATTGGGTTCAGGGGAAAATAGTGAATAGTTGTTTTAGAGATGAGCTTCAGCTAGGGTTATAGGAATTATATTGTAAGGACACCCGTCCAGGTTAGATTGAAAGGACACACGTCCGAAATTATATTGCAAGGATACACGTCCGAATTATATTGAATGGACAATAGTCCGAATATGTTTAACGGAACTTATCATCGATAAAAACTTATCATCGATAAAGGAACTTCATGATTAGTCTTGTTACCTCCTAGCACGGTTGAGTGACCGTTAAGATTGAAATAGAAAGTAACGTAAGGGCGTATCCGGCTCTTGAAGCTACCAGAAATATTGTCCGGGGAGCAGTGTTGTATTCCGGTGTAATATTGTATTAACAAAGAGTTTTATGTTCATGTGTAACGGACTACGCGTTCGGTGTTGTAAGGGAACTAAGAGTTATTAAAGATTATATCTCTGATAGAGAGTTAAGCAGCCTACAGGCTAGTGTTGTATTCAGGCTGTACTATTGTATTGACAAAGCTTTTTATGTTCATGTGTAACGGACTACGCGTTCGGTGGTGTAAGGGAAATGTGAGTTAAAGATTATATCCTTTATAGAGAGTTAAACGGCCCACGAGCCAGTGTTGTATTCCGAGGGGCTATTGCCGCTATTGTATGAGCCGAGAGTGGTGTTTGTAACGCCCGGGAAAAGGTTAGCCATTTGGGGGTTTCGGAAGCGGATATAGAAAATATATATTATTTGTCCACTTGCATTTAGGATTAAGAAATTAGTAGTAGTTTGAGTCAGAGCAGCCCAGGTCTCTTAGAAGACATCGAAGGGCACGGCGATCATTATAAATTCAGTCTGGTAACCTACGATGTATCTAAGTCGAAGCGAGGCATTACCTGAATAGCGGGCATCCGAATAGTATGTGCGGGAGCTCTTGGGTTCCAACGTACCATCTATCACGGGACAACGTTTTATTCAATTTGCGTACTGAACTCATTTCGACCAGAACAGGAAGTAGGCTATTGGACTAGTAGTTAGATTTAGAGTTCGTTCTATTAAATAAACTATACAAACTCTAGCAACTGTGGAATCATTCCCCCACCTCAGTAGTGTGCTTGAACTTAGAAATTTAAGTACAACAGTCTTAATTTCTTAAAATCCTAGGAAAATACGTTTCCCCATTATCTACCGATCTTAAAAACACTCGGGTGTACGTTGTTTTCTCTTTCAGAGTAAAAAACATAAATCAATGTTTTTACTGATTATCTATCTATCTATATGCTCAGGCCCAATCCCCATTATTCCTATTTTTTTTTTTAGTTTCTATTTCATTCTATTTTATTATTTAGTTTTCCTTTTTTCTTGGGGGTGGCCGACTCAAGACTGAGCAAGAACAGGGAACACACAAAAACAACATAAAACATCGAACAAACACAGATAAAAACACAAATTTACACACACCTAGGTCACCCAGGAAAAGACCCAGAGACCAGGGTCACCAAGGTTGCTCCAGCACTCCCCCGGCCCCCGACCACCCGGAGAGGTTCCGATCTCGGCAGGCAGACATGCAGCGGAGCCAAAGCCAGAAGTCCTCACACCACACTTCCAGGCGCACCCTTCATATTAATCGTCTCCCCGGGCCAGGCGCCTAATGGACTATTATCTAGTCCAACTTGCACCCGACCCCTTCCCCCAAATGACCACGTGTTCACTCAACTATTCACAAGCATTCTCCATTCACTCCTGTCCACCACCACTTCCCCTGCCTGATCTATAGTCATTCCTCTATCATCCAAAGCTTTTCTTACACAGTCTCTCCATCTCAATGGGGGTCTTCCTGCCCTTCTATCTCCCCTTGTATCTGGCTCACATATTCTCTTTGTAAGCCTTTCATCTCCCATTCGTTCAACATGACCATACCAGCTCAGCACCCTTCTGTCCACTCTGGCTGACAAATGTTCCTGCTGCCCCACTCTTCTACGTATCTCTTCATGCCTCAATCCGTCTCTACGAGTAACTCCACACATACTCCTCAAGCAGCTCATCTCCATCACATCCAGCTTTCTTTTCTCCTTTTTCTTCAGAGCCCATGTCTCAGCCCCATAC
>JBAKBP010033834.1:0-21407 GCA_037953745.1 Lithodes maja | reverse complement strand
CAGGATGCCATCTAAATAAAAAAAATCTCCCGGCTGTGCATCACCGTCCTCGTCGAGCTCCACAGCTCCATTAGCACACGTTTGGAGCTCAGGGTCCTCCAGCTGCAACCGACGTATATCTGAGGGTGCCAAGCGATCTAACTGCTCCCGGAGCAATGCATGACCCTCCCCGATACTGAGCTGCTCCCTCTGTCTCTCTCGATGTTCATAACGTTGCTGTCGTGGAGAATCGTCATGCCCAGCCTCGTCACTCTCGATGACAGGCCCAGGGGCTACTCCAGAACTAAGTAATGGTGCTAATACTGAATCACCCAGGAGAGCCGCCGAGTCAAAACTCTTAAAACCAACTCCAGCTTTAGCCTCCTCCTGTTGATCGTTCCTCTGCTGGTCTGAAGACGGAGGACTAGGCTGTGACACTTTAGCTGCCCGAGCTCGGGTGACAGCACACGCCATGGGTTGTGCCTGGCACCGCTCGACCCACTCTCGCTCTTCCCTACTCACGTCGGCCGGCCTCTCGGCAACGACTAAGGGTAGAACCTCAGAAGCGGGCATTGCAAAGTCGTTGCCGAGAAGAAGGTCGACGCCCTCCACTGGCAGTTTCTCCACAATCCCAACATCCAATTCACGTGCCACACCATCCACCTCCAACTCCAACCGCACCAGCGGGTATGACCGAGTTGCATTAATACCCTGCACCACCACCACCCGAGCCGCATTTATAGGGTAGCCAGTCAAGTTTTTCATCAAAGTCTGGGAAGCACCTGTATCACGCAAGACCTCTACTCCATGCTTGCGCCCCGCCCACATCACGCAACCCCGTCCTCTATGGTCGCAAAAAACATCCTGAGCAGGGTTCGAGCCTCCCAGGTGCTTCTGCATTGGCTGTGCCTCAGCCTCTGACGAACTGCCCCGGGCAAACTCAGAAGGCTTCAGAGACACACCAATGTTGCAGGCCAAAGACACAGCTGCTGTAGGTGGTTTGCTAGGACAGACTCTTGCAAAGTGCCCCTTTTTATGACATTGATAACACTCTAACTCCCCTTTGGGCTTCCCTTGGTACTGGGAAGGGCCCGGCCTCTTCTTAAATGGGACGGTGCTAGTCTTGTGGTCAGTCTTGGTATCATAACTCTTGTACTTGTTTGCATAAGATATATTACTAACTCGGGGGGGTGGGGCGTCACGCCCCTTGTTACCTGCCTCACTACGCTGGGCAGACCCGCACCCACGAATTAATGATAGCCGGAGGTCAGCCATCTCAGCTGCCTCCTGTAGAGTTTTTGGATTCTTTTCTTTAATAGTTAAAGTCATTTCTGCACCTGTACACTTATAAAACTGCTCGAGCAGAAACAGCTCAGTCAACTGTTCGGCCGTCTCAGCTTTCTCAGAACGTGTCCAGTTTGTAAGTGCATCTTTTAAGTCCCGGGCATGTTCAAGAAAGGTCGCCTCCCTAGTCTTCGTAACACCCCGAAACTTCAATCGATATGTTTCTGGTTGCAACTCGTATGCCCGTAGGACAGCTCTCTTCAATTCTGGGTAGTCAATGCAAGACTCTAAAGGCAGTGCATCATAAGCCTTCAGACCCTTACCCGTAAGTCTGGAGGAGACTAGAGCTGCCCACTTCTCTTCAGGCCAATTATGCTCCCTACACTTCTTCTTAAAACGATTAAAAAATTCTGTGACTTCAGTTTCACTAAATGCCGGCACCAACTTGACTAAGTGGGACAAGGACTGTTCTCTTACTTGGCCCTCACGGCCCATCCGAATCCCTGTCGACTCTGCACGAGTCTTATCTAAATCTATTTGAGCACAATATTTCTCTGAGTCGTACCTAAGCTCAGCCTCGTGCCTCCTAACCTCAGCCTCATGCCTCCTGGTCTCATCCTCCTGCCTCCTAACCTCAATCTCATGCTTCTTCGTCTCATTCTCCTGCCTCCTAGCCTCAATTTTAGCAAGCTCAAGTTTAAATATCATATCTGGAGACAGGCAGGAAGAGGGAGCTGCCACTACTGAAGGAGGGGGGGCAAGAACTGGGGAACCACCATACGCACCGCCCGAGGGCACTCCAATCTTCCAATTCTCATCCCTCTGTGGGAGAGTGCTAACCTCCGGCAACTGAGTGGACGGCACTGTGGGAGTCGAGTGAGAGGGGATCTGGGGAGGAACCCCCCCAAACGCCCTCTCCTCCGAACCCCATGTCGCCCACGCAACACCCAGGAAATCAGCTCCCCTTGGACATCCCTCCTACATTGGATAGACCCAAAACCTTGGCTATCAGGTGCAAGCCATAAACATTCACCCCAGTCAGCCTCTCCTCCGTCACATGGTACTGCTTACTCACAAAAAGTCTAGCATCCTCCTCACTAGTTACTAACGGCACCTCCTCACTTAGCATCTCTCGCTCCTCGTCAGTACTAGGGCACGACATACTGAAGTTCACAAAAAATTCTCGAGACAAAAGTGTTAAACTCCCTTATGTAAGCACTAATTACTAAATTAACTGGAGTCTCTTAAATGCTCTCCTAATTGCCTTACAAAAAAAAATATTCTTCAATATGTACGCTAAAGTACGAACAAACAAATGTTGTACAACTCTGCAAAAATTATACTGTTCACAAAATCCTAAGGCAAGGTCGCCATTTGTTACGACCGGGCACTCGGGTACACTAGGGCTCTTACACAGGACTCGAGTATGGCTCGCTGCCACAACGGAAACACACGATCCCAACCCCAGAGTACTGCCAGCCGAACAAAAAAACGCCACTACCCTCCAGAGTTCTATCTGCTATAACGGGGTATACAAGAACTCGGTACTAGCGTTTCACACAACAGACTAATAGCAAGACGGGAGTTATCTAGTCTGGTCAACAAATCAAACAAAGAAGAAAGTACTACAACACTAAAGAATAGTGTTGGCCGAAGCCGAAGTAATCCACCCTTGAACTAAGAACTTAAGAAGTCCTCCACCCTTCTACTTCGGATCGGCACTATTACGTTACGTTAAACAATAGTCCTCGAGCATCAAGCAAGGAATCTTCTGATAAGTTAGATGCTTCTCGAATACTCATAAGAAGTAAGTATCGGATTTTGAACAGCAATTTAATGAATAACTCACTGGTAATTAAAGGCTTTAAATTGACATAAGAAGAAATTATAAGAATAAGCAATAGGATATGGCAAACATTAAGAAGAAGTACTCCGACAATGCACTAGCAATAGCCTACTAAGATTGTGCTCGTGGGCCACTAATCTCTGAAGTAGCTAAGCGTGCCACACATGAAATCAATAGTGCTTAAACAATAATATACATAAGGAGAAGCTTCAATACTATGCTGTATCTGCTGGTCGAGCAAAGTCTAGCTGGGATACATAAGGTTAAGAGACAATGGCTGAGCAAGCGGCTCGTAGCCTAGCGAGGTCCTTAAGACTGTGCGGCCAAATTACGGTAATTGACGGGATGCTCTCTTGAGAGATCCAGATCACTAGTATCTGGTTCTCTCCTGGCGATCCTCTCAAAGTCAAGCAAATGAGATAGCACAGTGTTGGGTGGCACAGGCAAAAGCCCTCACTCGCAACACAGTGCTAAACTCCCACGGTACACAGTCAGAAAGACCACCTAGGCGTTCCACGTCTCCGTTGCAATTGTACTGGTTCAACCGCAACCTAGTACTCATAGGAAATCACAACTCAGAAACCCTATCCCAGTCTAGCATTGCCTAAACCAGCAGAAAACAGGAACATGAATAATCGCACACAGGGAAATGCATATACGAGTGCAACAAACATCAATCAATCCTATTCTAGTTAACCCTTCCAAAAATAGGCTATCTAACAGGCACTTATCTCGTGAGAACTCAAGCGATAATACTTTGGCTGACTAAATCTGCACCAAAGGGGTCATGGAGGTTAAACAGGGACGAGAAGAGAAGAAGATAGGCTGTTCAGAGAGTAGAGAAAGTTCACATCAGTCGGAAGAATATGGATAGTTGCAAGGGATATGAGAAGTCGCTTTGCCTGATGAGTTCTGAAGAAATGGTGGCAAGAACCTCTCTTTTTATACTCGGCCCTCTAGCGGCATATCTCAAACTACTTAAGGACCGCCCACTGGCAATCATGACGTCATATTCTCTCTCAATCTGGGATCGACAAAGAACTTCCCACGCGCTGAAAGGGAGGAAGGGAGGAGGGAGGAGGGAATTAGGCCTACCGGCCCGCGTGGCGCACTCACTGATCCCCGTTACGTAATATCTCTCTCTCTCTCCTCTCATCATTACATATAAGTCCCACACACAATACCTATATCTAATGATATAAAATAGAACTCGTTGACTTAGAAGAAAACAAAATACATAATGATAATACTTATAGTACAACGGTTCACATAAATTGAGTTAGGAAACTCTACACAGACTACAGCCAAAGTTCCTGCCCTGACGATCCTAGCGAGAGTGGGGCCTGACTGGGCGTTCTGTACAGCATGCTCATACTCGACATGCGTCACAAGGGTCACTGTCCTAGATCACGAGCGGCGCGGCGACCTAGCCTCAAACCGCCACCCTTCCAATATCCAACCCCCACCTGTAAAGACGCCCATACGAACGTTCTAACAGGCCGATCCCATTCATTTCCTCATCCCAATAAATAGAAGGTAAAGACCTATCCTTGTACCCCCATTAACCCCAACCCAAAGCCTGAACCAGGACGACTGACGGCGCGAGGCTAGAACAGCCGCCTCTCTCCCCCTAAAAACTGTACGATTCCACCTGACTTGCACTTTCACGAAAACCACTATTCATGAGCCCCACGAGTGATCCTAGAAGGTAAAAACTAGAGTCCATGATCAACCATCATTATGAGTATCTCTCTTAACCTGTTAAGCGCTAAATAGCCCTAGGAGCTAGGGTAGTTATTTGTGTATTTCTAGCCTTGGATTCTGACAGAATTCGTTATATTTACAATATAGACCATTATTTGTTTTCGGTATGCTTTTATTTTTCATATATGATGTATATATATGAACCTTCAAGAGTGCTAAAATAAGTGGGAAAAGCATTTGGGTGGTGAAAACCGAAGATATTGGCCACCCGGTCGTAATGTCAGGCGAGAGAGAGCTGCAGTCAACCCTCCTCTCTCGCTGTCTGTGAGGTAACTGAGGGGAGCGGGGCGGTCTGGGCTGGTGTGTGTGTGGTACATATCGATCTTTTCTGCAACCCACTTGTGCTACATTATCGCGGGAGAGAAAAATAACCGATAAATGATGATAATAAGAGGGAAAATAGGTGATAATTGAGGAGGGGAGGGAGGGGGGAATAAGGTGGGGAAGGAGGGGAGGGGGGTGGGTGAGATTTACATGGATGAGTACTGGAGGGGAATTATCTCACCTAGAGACAAATTTTTTTTTTTTTTGGAAAGCTTTTTTTATGGTCCTGCTTCCGTGAGGCCTATCGCGTTCCCTATAGGAAGCCTTCCGTGAGGCCTATCGCGCTTGCCGGGTTAACCCCCCCACAGCATATATCAATCCCATTAGCGTAAAGAACCCCATATACTGTATACGTATTTAGGGAGCGGCATGCCCCCCCAGCCCCCGCGGACGTTCACCATGATCCGCACGTAGCCAACAAATTCTTGCCAGACACCAGGTGAGTTTCCAACAGGTTATGAACTAACCATCTAAATACCTATCCAAATACCATCCTATCCCATCCTTACCCAAAACCAAAATCTTCCTTATCCCATCCTAGATTTCGAATAGCATGTCAGCTAGACCAGAGAAGGATACTTAGGTGAGTTGATGAATAATACCTCCCACCCTGGGCACGTATGGCGCCCAGCAAAGTAGTGCCTAAACCTTCACCAAATCCTGCCTAACCAACTCTAATAGTACCTCATACTAGAGTCAAGATATTCACGATCATAAATCAGATTACAAGTTACTTACCGCCCGCATTAACCCGGGAACTGCGGGAAGACTCTTTAGAGTTCGGCCGGCGGACTGCGGGAAGACTCTCTGGAGTAAGTAAAACTAAAAATCAACTTTTTACATCGAAAAAAAAAAAAAATTTATTTATTTTTTTTTTTTTTTTTGGCCCCTGGGCCATGCAAAATCTCAGTCCTCTACCTCCCCTCCTTCCCCACTTCCTCCTATTCCTCAGTTATCACCTATTTTCCCTATTATTCCCTTATTCTGAGGTATATTTTCGTGCTAACATTAGCGAGTTGCAAGCAGGGTGTTGTCATCACTGATGGCCATCGAGTGCAAGAGAGAGAGAGTATCGATCGACTGTGTCTCAGTGGCCTTGGGGGAAATTGGCGGGAAAGGAGTTTGCCTCACCCATAGATTATACAACTCGCGGGCTATATCTCCGATTTTGACCATCCAAACGCTGTTTTCACTCGTTTTATTGTTGTTTCAGGTTAATACCTTTATAATCAACCCATAATAGGCGCATATGGATAATTATTAATGCTATTAATGGTACAATGAATATTTTAGTGACGAAAAACCTCAAATACGTCAGCACAGGGGGAGGTTTTCATTTACCCCCGTGCGCACTTCAGAGGTTAAAGACCCCCCTGACGACCCCCCATAAGCAACCAAAATAAATTAACTACTTCTAGCCCCGACATTCAATACTTCTAGAGCATTCATGCAGCTTCTTTGACCAAGTCTATAAATACGACACCAAGAGAACAGTCGGGCAGTTGAATATTAGAGCTCAAAGCAATGGCTGGCCGCGCTGTGTTGACGTCTAGTGTCTCCCCCCCCCCCTCAAGATTCACGATAATTTCAGTGTTCCGTAATCTGTGCAACTCTGTGAGGAAATGAATTAACCCTTTACGAATGTTTTATTGCGATCGGGACTACCGGCAGTAATATTATATTGGTAGACAACAAATTCACCAATTATTGATTGTTTCATAAACTTCTTGTAGTGCACGCTCGGCTACTTGAGTTTACGAACGATCATAACTAATAACTGGTCTAAGGCAGAAAGATCTTGTTATGCTAGAAGGGATTATGCGAGAAACCCTTAATTGAGGACTCTGCAAATATAACTCCTTGGCAACACTTGACTGTAGGCCTCATCAGTATTTGTTGACTAAAAGGTGTACAAGAAGAAGTATGGTGTGACGGTGTGATTAGACTCCAGTTTTCACCTCACATTTTCCACATAATGGGCCATCCAGCAAGTACTCTACCTGTCACATAGGTGCATGAATACCTAGTGTTCACACTCTGATAAAGGACATAGTAGTCTCTTAACCCGGGAGCTGCGGGAAGACTCTTAAGAGTTCCCCCGGCGGACTGCGGGAAGACTCTCCTGAGTAAGTAAAATTAAAAATCAACTTTTTACATCGAAAACAAAATATTTTTTTTATTTTTATTTTTTTATTTTTTTATTTTTGTTTGGCCCCTGGGCCATGCAAAATCTCAGTCCTCTACCTCCCCTCCTTCCCCACTTTCCTCCTATTCCTCAGTTATCACCTATTTTCCCTATTATTCCCTTATTCTGAGGTATATTTTCGTGCTAACATTAGCGAGTTGCAAGCAGGGTGTTGTCATCACTGATGGCCATCGAGTGCAAGAGAGAGAGAGAGAGTATCGATCGACTGTGTCGCAGTGGCCTTGGGGAAAATGGGCGGGAAGGTAGCTTGCCTCACCCATACATTATACAACTCGCGGGCTATATCTCCGATTTTGACCATCCAAACGCTGTTTTCACTCGTTTTATTGTTGTTTCAGGTTAATACCTTTATAATCAACCCATAATAGGCGCATATGGATAATTATTAATGCTATTAATGGTACAATGAATATTTTAGTGACGAAAAACCTCAAATACGTCAGCACAGGGGGACGTTTTCATTTACCCCCGTGCGCACTTCAGAGGTTAATGGAGTGTGTGAATTTACTCTAAATAAAGTGCCGTCAAAAAGTGATCACAACAACATGGCTCCCGAAGAGACAATCTCAAGCCAGGGACCAACTCACCCCTCCCAAGATGGACTTATTATCGATGAGCTACTGTGTTTCCTGACTAATAAATCCAATTTTCTGAGTACTGACGTGTTAACAAAATTGTGTGTTGAATTCTATGATGAGGAAGTGATTGTGTCCTCCAAGAATAGACTGTTTGAACTGTGTGCTGACGACAATAGTGACCGGAACAGGAAAAGACAGGGTCCCAACAAAAATAGTGAGAATATTAAAGACATAATTAAGCTGATTCTGGAAAAAGGTAATAATATACCCACATTTGTTGCCCATAACCTTGGTAAACTCCCACCCATCCAATTTGACCATGTTGACGTTACTGTGCTCCTTAGTGAGATCAAGAAAACTCAGTCAGAAGTTTCTAATCTGAGAAAGTGTTCCTCAGCCCAAAATGACTGTATGAAGGACTTATTGAGTGCAACTGGTGATCTGAGTAGTAGAGTGCTAGTGATTGAGGACTACAGCCAATTCCAAGGAAATTTAATATCTTCAGATGGCTTTCCCTCAAATAGGCCTAGGCCTACTGCATCTGTAAATGACAATAATCCAGAGCCTATAAATACCACACCTGCAGTGTCCACTACAAGCCGCACTACATCAGATAGCGCCCCCTCCACTACACAGGAGACCACGGCCACATCCACAACTGTCCACGACACAACGATCAGAACCGACGGCGACGACTCCGACGAGACAACCCGAGGGAGGCCTAACTCCGTTGAAACCTTTGCCACAGGGGAAATTACTGATGACACCACCAACTGCTCCACACCAGGTGCCGGTGGCGCCTCCTCCATCACACAGGAAGCCACAGCCATAACGAGTAGAACCAACGAGACAACCCAAGGTAGGCCTAACATCAACGTAACTTCTGCCACTGAGGAAATTAATGAAGTGAGGAGCGTCGGAAGCGGTACACCCGCTATAATGAGTATAGCAACACCTGGGGCCTATAATGTAGCTGTAAGTACAGGCAACGCGCAAGGCATCACTACAACACCTGCTACGGGAAGGAGCTCGACGACAACCCCTATCGACAGGATCACAACGCCTCCACCCTCAGGTGATGATAAGGGGGAGGGTACTGTTCAAGGACAATGGTTTAGGATACATTCCACCAAAGGTAAAACTCATCACATACCTGAGGGGGAACAGAGGTTGAATGGAGGTACCGGTACTGGTACCACAAACAATGTTAGGAATTCTATGGCTGTGCAAATTCAACCTAGGAACTTTATGCATCAGGGGATTAAGGGTAAAAATAAAAGTACGGGGATAAGTACAGTTAAAAAAGTGAAAAGATCACGCATAGCCAAAGTATTCGCGACAGGTTTTAAGCCAGGAGTGACGGCATCCGACTTGAAAGAATATCTCTCCAATAAACTCAGTCTTAGTATGGATGTTGAACCAATTATTCCCTGGTCTGATAGGCACACATATATTTCATTCAGAATAAACTGTGAGTGTCCAAATCCCGAGGTGTTTATGGATGAAGAACTTTGGCCAGAGGAAGCATCGGTGTACTGGTGGAGAGAACGTAGGGCACAGGTACCGGTACCGGTACCAACAAATGAGGACTCTATAACTACGGTAACCCACCCTCCCAACAACTCTTAATCATGGATATAAAGTCTACTTCATCTCCCAACAATTTGCGTATTGCTACTTATAACTGTAGGGGGCTCCCTAAAACCAACAGAGGGCTTCTCCTACGCCCTGATGTAGTAGACGTATTTAATACCAGTGATATTGTGTGCCTGCAGGAGACTTGGTATTTTAAACAGGATTTGGGTAACCTCAGTACTATCTGTGATAATTTTCATGGGTTTGGGGTCTCGACAACCGATGCTATGGATGGTCTAGTAGCAGGCCACCCACCGGGAGGAGTAGCTATTTTGTGGAGGGACTCTTTAGACAGCCGGGTTAAACCACTTGTAACAAATTTACCATGGTGTACAGGTATAGAAATAGAAGATATCCAACAGAAAGTAGTTATTCTTAGTGTGTACTTGCCCTACCAATGTAATGAAAATGAAGAACAATACCTGGAATGCCTTGGAGAGCTAAGTGCTCTTTTACAAGAACTAAATACCACCTGCTACTCTGTAATAGGGGACTGGAATGCTAATCTGAAGGACATGAGTAACTCTCTGTTTGCTAGTCATATGACTAACTTCTGTGGTGAGCATGATCTAATTATCTCTTCTCAGCTCATGCTCCCTCATAGTAGTTACACATGTGTCAGTGCAGCATGGGGCTCAACGTCTTGGCTAGATCATACCGTAGCTAGTGCTGATTTCCATGATATGATAACAAATATGGAAATTCAGTATACATATACAGATGAAGATCATATCCCATTGACCTTAACAGCTAGTTTGGAAAGAGCGCCAGAATTAACCCAGTCAAACAATAGTGTAAATCCAAAACTGCCATGGGGCGGGCTTGACGAGGAGGAGTGTGAGCAATTTTGCACTTTAACACACACTCTCCTTTCTGAGCTTGATCCTGGCAGTGAGGATGCCATTACCTGTGAAGACCCCAATTGTGTTAATGCTAGTCATCGAGAAGAAGTCAGCAAGCTGTACAATAATATTATATCTTGTCTTACTAAGGCTAGTGACATAGTATTTCACAAGCATAACAAAAATTACTCTTTTAACAAACCTGGGTGGAATGACCATGTTTCAGAACTATACCAGGCATCCCGAGATGCTCGTAGTGTATGGCTGGATCATAACAAACCGAGACAGGGACCCATTTTTTACATGTTCACCAGACTAAAGGCTAGATGCAAGTATGCAATCAGATATATAAAAAACAATGAAAATGTATTAAGAAGAGAAGCATTGGCCAAAAACTTTGCTAGCAAAGACACATTGGCCTTCTGGAAGGATATTAAAAAAATGCATAATAGCTGCACACCTCTACCCGTTAGTGTAGATGGGATCTCTGGTACTAATAACATAGCCAATCTTTGGAAAACACCTTACCAAACTTTGTTTAACTCAGTTGGGCACCAAGGAAATACCATTGCTGCTACAACAGAGTGTAACAAAGAAGAAAAATATGACACAATTAAAGTTACAAGTGAAAAAATCAATGCTGCAATAAGTAGGCTAGATGCTAACAAATCCTGTGGTTTTGATGGTATATATGCTGAACATTTGAAGTACTCCTCCACTCTCCTCTTGGAGAAACTCAGCAGTTGCTTTACCAGCTTTCTAATCCATGGTTTCCTACCAGAATCTATGATGTCCGTTACCTTGATACCAGTAATTAAAGACAAGGCTGGCAAAATTACATCAAAAGACAACTATAGACCTATTGCCCTTGCCAGTATTGTAAGTAAGATACTAGAGTTAATCATTTTAGACAGAATCTCAGTGTATATCTCAACTAATAGTAATCAATTTGGTTTTAAAAAGAATCATGGTACGGACCAGTGCATCTACACTCTGAAGGAGCTAGTGGATGGGTACATCAAAATGAACAGCTCTATTTTTGCATGCTTTCTTGATGCTAGTAAGGCATTTGACAGAGTCTGCCACAATATCCTGTTTGATAAATTAGCAACAAGGGGAGTGCCATCCTATATACTGAGAATCTTGAAGTACTGGTACGCCAATCAAACATTTAATGTAAGATGGGGTAACATTATTTCGGATTCCTTTACAGTAACCAATGGAGTGAGACAGGGTAGTATTCTCTCACCTTACTTATTCAATGTATATATGGATGAATTAAGTGATAAATTGAATAAAGAGCAGATTGGATGTTATGGTGGGAATAAAATCATCAACCATCTCATGTATGCTGATGATCTGGTCATTATTGCACCGTCTTCTGCGGGTCTGAGCAAACTTCTTGATATATGTGAATCTTTTGGTAGTAAACATTGTGTTAAATTCAACCCACTGAAAAGTGCTGTTCTTATATTTAGATCAAAATTACTGTATAAAAGTAAACTGCCAAATTTCTCACTCAATAATCAAATTATTCAAGAAGTAAACAAAATAAAATACCTGGGACACATTATCTCAAACGATTGCTCAGATGATGCAGATATCGGCCGTCAGCGCAGACAGCTATATTTACGTGGTAACACCATCTTGAGAAAATTCCACATGTGTAATTGGGAAACTAAAGTCACTTTGTTCCGGACATATTGTTCCTCTATGTACACGGTCCATTTGTGGTGGAAGTATAAGAGAGCCACCATAAATGGTCTGTGTACATCCTATCATAATATACTCAAGATGTTCATTGGTCTCTCTAAATATGAAAGCACTAGTATGGTGTGCACACTGTTGGATGTGCAGTGCTGTCGGGCTGTCATCAGGAGACTGGTGTACAGCTTTTCGCAGCGACTGCAATCCTCCAGTAACACACTGATTGTAGCTCTTTGGTCTAGTGATCATATCTATGAATCCCGTATTATATCTCACTGGCAGAAGCTGCTGCACACATAGTATGTACTGTAATGTAATATATAGGTCTAATTGAACTATGAGCAATGATCTTTGCAATAGGTGTTAACCAACATTGAGCAATAGCCTTAGTTAGCCTATCTGTGTTATATTGTGACAAAATGTGATATGTGCTCTATTCTGTAAATAGGCCTACTGTATTTTTTATTTTATTGTGTCTTTATTAATATATCTTTGTGTATAATTATTATCTGTGCTCTGACGAGAAGTGTATGTGATATGGACCATTAGGTCGTACTGTATTTATACTGTATCTATCTTATGTGTCTGGAATAAAGAATTATTATTATTATTATTATTATTATTATTACAACCGCTCGCGCTCCTTAAACCTTACCGGAGCGTCATCACCGGTTACGCAAGAAACTCATATCTGTAAACCTTCTCTACACTCCCGGACACCTTGGACGGCCCCAGAGCAACTGTTAACCCCCGACCTCACTACCGCAAGATAACCAGTAAATCTCCATCACAGTGTTCATCCTCAAAGTACCAGTGCTATGGTGCTATTAACTCAACCATCCAGGTAATCGATTATGTCTCAATTATCTCTGATGTTAGGAAGCAAGTGATTATTATGCTAGTGTGTATTAATATATATCAGTGAAATTTAGCTTAGGCGAACTGATCCCATAATTATTCTTGCCATCAGGTTTAACCTCGCCAAAGAAATAAGTCTTAACTAATTGGACTATGGTTCGAGTGAAAGCAATTCTGAAATAAGTGATTGTGACTGCTAGCCCGAAACCTGATTCGCCCCTCACTGATATTTTGGTCTTAAGTATTACCTAGACATTTGACCATAATAGACCAGTGCAACTAGCTACGGTTATCCTTTTACTTTAATTCTTGAGAAATAACTATATTACTTATACTTTCATCTTTGATTACGAGTCATATTACCAGAGAGTTAACAAAACGAGGTACCTAACCTGTGAAATTTGTGTACCCTACGTATCATTGAAGTAATGTGATCAGAAGCATAATACCTGAACGTCGGAAGTGGGAAGTGAACCTCTATCCAAATCCGCGAGAAGTGCTAGAGATTATAAAAGTCCAAAGTATGCATCTGACTTATTCAATTTACCATTGTTTCTAGTGCCCATTTAACCATTATTCTACCTAGTGTTTTTGGAGAGTAAGTTGCATGATAAACCATTACTTCGATATTATCTATGTTCTCTGTTGATTCCATTGTGTACTGTGCATGAAATCCTATAACCCAATCTTGCAGAACCCACCTATACCAAGTTAATCCTGTATAAATTCAGGGCATAACATTGGCGGCAGCGGTGGGATTGATTCGGATAGAAGATTTCATTACTGTAAAACCGGGTCGCTTCGGACTTGGGTCGTAACTTCGGACATCGGCGATAATAAGTAATTAGCCATTGTCATTATATAATGGAAACACTTTTTATTGTTTTTTTTGTGGGGTCCGTTTAGAGAAATGGCAAAGGAAGAGCATGTAAAAGTTCTAGGGAACTGACATGAGTATATGTACACGAACAAAATATTATATATATGACGAAAATTTGTACATTTTTCGCTACCCTGCCAAACTTCTATCGCCCTGAAGAAATTTGTTTGTATGAATGATGTTGTGACTGATATAATTTTGTAGTAAAGTCACCAGAGACAACATCCACCAAAGGAAATTTGTTACACTTGTATAACGCTCTAGCTAGAACACTATCATTTAACCTATTGTGTTTTCCACAATTTTTTGTTTAACTTCGGACATGGAACAAACAAATCGTTTGTTATTATTTGCCCTATGAAAATAATTCATAATACTTGTCCATCATTAAAATGATGGTTAAAGATTAAATAATAATTCTCTGGAGTCCAAAAACCCATAAAAATATGATAATATGCTAACCGATTTATGTATTTAGGATAATTCTGGATATATAATATATGTAAATTAGGAGAGGCATATATCTTTTCCAAAAAAAATATTATCTGCCGTAAGAAACACCAACACATACGTTATACCTATAAAAATTCTCAAATTCATAAACATTTATATGCAGTGATAGAGTATACATACCTATATATTTTCACTAGGCCTAGTTAATTTTCGAGTTATTGATTTGACAGCATTGGTTATTTTTCCTGCTCAATATTTTCTAAGAGTGAGTTCAATGCCTAACGAGAACAGATCCAAAAAGAATATTTGTTAAACATCCTATATAACCCCCTCCTATACTAATTATACAGGCCTAAAAGTATTGACTGTGCATTTTCCAGTAAGACATCGGACAGGAATAAGCAGCAATAATAAAATATTCATATAAAATAGTAGGAGCCGAAAAATGAATGAAATAAAACCACGAACGTACGTCCGACGTTCCCCTCCGCTTGTCCGAAGCTATCCCAGCTTTCTTGTCAATCATATTCCATAAGAAATCACTGTAAGTCCGAAGTTATCCATACATGTCCGAAGTCAGCCACTTTTCAAGATTACTTCGGACACCATTTAGGATAAGGATAGCTCTCTTATTATGGGGGATAATTTTAGGAGGCTTCCTGGATTACCGCGCACTATCACCACACATAACTTGACCTAGTTATATCTCTATAATGTGTTTACAGTCAAGAGATATCGTTAAAAAACCTCGAAAAATGTCCGAAGTTACACGGTTTTACGGTACATTACATTTTTGAAGCAGTAGAACATAATAACATCAAAATGGCAACCCGTTCTCACATTCCCATTCCGAAATACGATGGGGAGACCTACGGAATAGAAACATACATGGACATTGTAAAGCCCGTGCTAGATTTGGCGTATACTACGGATCGAGAAAAAATCGCCGTAACACTTACGCACTTGGGAAAAGCCGTTTACCTAGTCGCATATCAGGTAACCCCTACCCTCATGTGTGACCAATTCAGGCCCATAGTGATTGAAGCTATCAAACCCTCATTGGGCATCTTCGTCGCCCACACCCGTATTCAGGATACAAAGTACGAAGGTGATCTGGATGCTACGTTGAACACCATTTCACAACACATAAAAATCTCATTTCCTACCCTAACTAGAATTCAGCAAGAGCAACAAATCCTTGTCAACTTAGTCTCAGTGTTGCCCTCGGCAGTTAAAGAATATTTCGCTGTGCACGACCCCGTCGGGTTCCAAAGGACCTAATCACCATCCGACGAATCCTAGCAGTGCAACCCACGAAACCAACGAAAATCGCTGCCATAAAGAGGTATACCACTCATCCGCAAAACTCCAACTCCAAGCCCACCTATCCCTCCGGGAAGCCTCAGCCTAGCAGACCACGATTCCAACCCTACCCACTGCGGCGGATCTACAACAGGAACAAGGCCTACAACGCAAATCAAAGTAAGAACCCCACCCTTGTCATTATAAACCCCTATGATTTCCCAGCATGTAATTCAAAGTGTGCCCTTCATGAAATCCGCGACTCCGCAAAACCCCGATCGAACCAACCTCGCATTTCAGTAAATTAGGAGTTTGTTGGGGAAGAGGATGCCGGGGATTTGGAGCAGGAAGATGTTGCTCACCTCATGTACCCTGAAACTTCAGAGGAAATCCTGGAAGAGTCAGAAATAGACCACCAGGATTTTTAGAATATCCCCCGCCCACGATGGCCTCGGCGGGGGACGCCCTCAATGACCGAACTGCCCCCATTTATCACCTCGCCAAGATTAAGGACATTCCTGTCCGATTATTGATCGACACTGGCGCCTCTAGATCATGCTTGTTCCATTCCTTCTTTGCCAAACATCACCGCAAGTTTGGGGCACTGTTACCCACTAAATCCAAACTATTCAGTGCCGGAGACACTCCCTTGCAAATCGGGGTGAAACACCACCTCTCCACGTAACTACCCCTGCCCCCCATGCCAATTGCTACCATTCATTCATAGTTTTTCCATCCGATTGTCAGCATTACGACGGATATTTAGGACTTGACCTTGAAACTCCAGGCCCAAGTTGATTGCGGCCAACGACTGATCTCTTAAAAAAAAAAAAAAAAAAAAAAAAAAAAAAAAAAAAAAAATAGTCCATAAACTCCACCAAGGAGTCCACTCAGCCGTTGCACCCCGAATCACAAGAGTGTGAATCAGCCTCACTATCCCCAGAATAGTCACACAATGCCCCCCCAGAAAGAAAAAAAAAAATGTCACCCCCGAAGATCCTATCCACCAGACCTCCACGAAACCTAAAGTCTCAAACCCCTACCCCCATCAAAGCTGAAAGAGAAAAGTCCATATCTTTATGTAATGCCCATTCTCTTAACCCATATTCCACTACAATTATTTCAGAAAACGCCATGCACCCTTAATTCATTAAATGTTTTGCTGAATACTCCCAATACATTGACCATCCTGTGCAACCTTCTTTCCAGATCACCCCTGATAAATGTCCTATGCAAGCCCTATCCAATGCTCAAATGAATGTGCATGCGCCACCCAACTCACACACGCCCCCCCCCCCCCCCCCCTGAAATTCCGTTTTCTATGTTTCCCGCTCTTCCAACCACAGCCAAAATGTCGCAGGCACCCCTTCCCTCCACGTTTTCTATGCCTAACCCTGACACACAGAAAACAAACATACACCCACCCACTAAAACAAATCACATGCTAGGACCCTCTCTGCAATCCCATTGTTATCAGCCCCGCCATCATCAAAGATAAATACCATATTCCCCCCCATCATCAGAAATTGGTTAACCTCCGCCCCATTCCGCAAAGCTCCATGATCGTCAATTGACCCCCACTAACATGTCAACCAATCAGGACCGCTGCCTCATCCAGCCCGCAATCATCTCCCAAACCAGCAACATCTTAATAGCCAACATCTCCGAAGAAGTACTCACCTTACCCAAGGGCCTCATTATCGGGGACCTAGAGACTTTTGATGACCTAGCCGTACCTCCCACCAATGCCCCCAATATTTTAAAGTTACCCTCCATTCTTGAATCCCTTTCATACCAACAAAAACAATACATGTATTCCCTCTTGCTAGAGTTTAGCGACGTCTTTGCCCAAACTCCCACCGAAATAGGAAAGACCAACCTAGAACAACACGCCATAAACACCACAGGACCGCCCTTGCGTCAGCCCTCCCGCAAGAAGAACCCCCTTCAGCGACAAGAAGAACAACAAGTGCAAGAGATGTTGGATGCAGGCATTGCTACTCCCTCCATTAGCCCCTGGTCTTCCCCAGTGGTGCTGGTGAAGAAGAAAGATGGGTCCACTCGATTCTGCGTGGACTATCGGCGATCAAACGATGCAACGATCAAAGACGCCACCCCCCTTTCACGTATCGACAACTCCCTCGACTCACTCCACGGCTCCAAATGGTTCACCACGTTGGACCTTCAAGCCGGGTACTGGCAAGTTCCCATAAAACCAGAAGATCAACAGAAGACAGCATTCTGCACCAGCGAATTCAATGTACTACCATTTGGCCTCTGCAACGGCCCTGCCACCTTCTCCCGCCTGATGGAATCAGTACTCAAAGGTCTAACTTGGGAAACCTGCCTCGCCTATTTAGACGATGTAATAGTCTACTCTGGTACCTGGAAGGAACACCTACGCCGATTGAAACAAGTACTCCAACGAATAAGAGAAGCCGGATTAAAACTCAAACCATCAAAATGCGAAATAGCAAGGAACAAGGTTGACTTTTTAGGTCACGTAATATCCGAACAAGGGATCTCCCCCGACCCCCAGAAGCTATCTGCCATCCATAACCAACAACCCCCCACCACAGTAAAAGGAGTCCGCTCATTTCTGGAGTTAGCCACCTACTACAGACGTTTCGTCCCACACTTCGCCGAAATAGCCCGCCCACTACATCAACTCACCCATAAGGACACAGTGTTTTCTTGGACACCTGAGAGAAACACAGCATTCGAGAAGCTGAAAGAAAAGCTAGTGCAAGCCCCTACCGTATCATTTCCCGACTACCAGCAACCTATTCGTCTCTACACGGACGTGTCGTTATACGCCATTGGAGCCGTTCTCGCCCAAGTCCAAGAAGGACGGGAGCACGTCATTGCCTATGCTAGCTCTACTTTAAATCTAGCTCAACAAAATTATGCTGCCACCAAACGGGAATGCCTAGGAGTCATTTGGGCCCTCAACCACTTCCAGTCCTTTGTATTAGGAGCGAAACTGGACATTATTACCGACCACCAATCTTTACAATGGCTACGGAAATGCGAAACCAATTCAGCCTTACTAGTACGATGGAGAGAAACACTCGAGGAGTACTTCACGATACAGTATCGACCAGGGAAACTCCACACCAATGCTGATGCCCTCTCCCGTCTCCCTGTACCAGAAAGCCACCCCACCAACCTGGCCACCTTACAACAAACAGATTTTTTCAACACTTCCGTAGTGCAGGGCCTACCCAAACCAGCCGTCTCGCTCCTACAATCCTGGGAAAGAAGAATCAAGCCCCCTTGGATGCCCAAACATATATTCTCGACGTTGACACATTGGGGAGATCAACATGCCACAGAATCCGGCCATATAGTCATTGACCCCACAGTCGCCCAAGAATACATGATTGCAATTCATGAAGGGAACGAAATTCACCTCGGTCAAAAGAAGTTGCTCAAGATCTTCCAGGACCAATATTGGACACCTAACCCATCCGGATTTGCCAAGCAGGTGACCGAAGCATGCAAACCCTGTGCGTTAGGTAAGGACCGATGCCGTACAGCAGGGCCAGCTGGCACCATTTCCGCTCAGAAACCATTCCAGATCCTTTCCCTTAATGTAATGGGACCTTTCCCTGCTCGCTCCGGCAACCGCTATATTGTCACGTTTGTTGACATTATTCCAAATTCCTCATAGCTTGCCCCGCAAAAGACCACACTGCCAACACCGTTGCTACCCTCCTCGCCACAGAAGTTTTTCCCATTTTCGGCCTACCTATTGCTATCTTATCAGACAACGCTTCCGAATTTAGTGGCCAAGTTTGGGAACAATTCGCAAAACAGTGCGGACTAAAGATTAAACACTCCTCCCCTTACTGGCCGCAAGGCAACGTAGTGTGCGAACGCAGTCACCGTACGATTAACAACCAATTACATAACCGTATGATTGCCTTGAACACCTTCGACTGGTCCTCACAATTAAAGATGATCCAGTGGGGTATGAATACCTGCCCCAAAGAAGACAGAATTTCCCCACATGAACGCGTGTATGGAGTAGCCCCACTCTTATTGCCATTGCATCACCAAGCCCAACCCTCCACCACACCACTCCAAATTGACCCTTTGCAACACCTACAGAACACCCTGCGCACCGCCCAAAATTGCCAAGACACTAAACACGACAACGTCCTTGACCAGAACCCCTTCGCCATTCATGATACTGTGATGGTGGCCAAGCTTCCTGTCATCAACAAATTAGGCCCGAGATATGTCGGACCTTATACCGTCACCAAAATTCCGAACGCCTACCAAACCACCATTAATTATCACGGCGAGATGCGCACCTACAGAAATAGGTTTGTTAGAATCTTCAAACCCCTAACTAACGAAGATAGTATTCCCCCTACCAATCCTGACTCCGAGCTAGCAACACCCTGCACTCACCCGTCTCCTTTGTTCAAACCCACAGCCCCACCCTATATTCCAACAAAACCAAAACCTCCTACCCCACCTCCCCATTTCCCCCCCCCCCCCCCCCGAACTCCTTCCCCCTCCGCATTGTCCCCAGAAGTCACCCCCCCCCCCCCCCCCCTACCGTACCTGTATCTTCCACTTTGGACAACAAATCCCAACAAACAAAAAATATACCTCCCAAACACTCATAACCCACCAACCGTTACAAACTACGACCACGCGTGTCCTCCAAAACCACATCTAACCAAACGCTTGCGAAAACCACCCCCCCTATCACCCCACTCCTCCTCACCCTCACCTACCTCAAACCAAAAAATCCCGACCTGACCACCAATGCCCCCGCCCGCCCAGCCCACCTCAAAGGAAAGAAAACCCCACCCCTTCCCTCGGAAAACCTCTGGTTTCCTCGCAAACCCCATCCCCCCCTAACTCCACAACCGAACTCCTCCAAGTCCACCTCCCCCCTGTCCTCTATACCCAACCCACCAAACCCCCCCAACATCGTAGATCATGATTACACCCTCAGAAATCCAACAACCGGCATCAAAAAAAAATAAAAAAAAAGCTCCTCCACAATGACACTTGACCCCATTTTCCCTACCAATTCGACTTCCCCCCCCCCCCCTGCAACTGCCCCTTTCCTTCCACAAACAAACACCACAGCACACCTACCTCATCAACAACAAATACGGAAACTAACAACCCCCCACCTCACCTCCACAACCCCACCCCAATACCACACCGATACAGGACATCATCCAGTGATTCAAGCCCCGAAATAAAAAAACGCCCCCCCCCCCATACGGACTACATCAGGACGTTTAGTCACCCGACCTGTCCGGTTTCCTCCTATCCGCGAAATTAAAGCAGAAAAACCCACAACATCCCCCACAATCCACACAACACACACACCCATATTAAGGACTATTAATTAACGTAACGTAATAGTGCCGATCCGAAGTAGAGGGTGGAGGACTTCTTAAGTTCTTAGTCAAGGGTGGATTACTTCGGCTTCGGCCAACACTATTCTTTGGTGTTGTTGTTTCTTACTTCTTTGTTTGATTGTTGACCAGACTAGATAATTCCTGTCTCTTTATTAGTCTGTTGTTGAACACTAGTACCGAGTTCTTGTATACCCCGTTATAGCAGATCGAACTCTGGAGGGTATTGGTGTTTTTTGTTCGGCTGGCAGTACTCAGGGTTTGGGATCGTGTGTTTCCGTTGTGGCAGCGAGCCGTACTCGAGTCCTGATTGAGAGCCCTTGTGTACCCGAGTGCCAGGTCGTAACAGGCTGGATAGG
>JBAKBP010033833.1:0-17500 GCA_037953745.1 Lithodes maja | reverse complement strand
CTTGGTGGCTACTGATCTACACTACCTTAACTCACCTGTCATGGCATATATTAACTCCTTGCCTCAGGTAAAGCAGGTAAGAATCTGACTTTGCCTTTATGTTACTACTCTATATGATTTTCCTTAACTGTTCTAATTAATACCAACAGGATGATAAGTTATCCCACACTACCTTAACTCACTGGAAATGGCCTATATTAACCCATACAGTACCGGTGACGTCCTTTTCATCATAATCTGGAAACTATTAGACTATTTTATTAATCTTAGGAAGGATCTGTGGCAGCTAAAAGGATTAAATGAGATAGCCTGTAGCCATTTAATTGTTGAAGGTCCATCCTAAGCTGAATATTATCGTCTAATATTTGGCAGACTATAATGAAAAGGACGTCACCGGTACTGGAATGGGTTAACTCCTTTACCTCAGATAAGGCAGGTAAGAAGCAGACTTTGTCATGACGTTACTATACAATTTCCCTTAAGGGGAGATGGGCTGTTTTTTTCAGGCCCCCCGTCTTCCTCATGTCTAGCATAATATTATTAGCTTTAAGATTTTAAGACGTTCGGTCCTTTTGTTTGGCGATTTAAAACCTTACGCCCCATTTCTTTGTCAGTTTAAGACCTTCGATCCGTACCATTTAGGTGTCGACGTTTTCCTGGCGAGCGATACCGAAGCCTGTAATTTTAGAAGGAACCGGCCTTTGGCCGAGACATTTTTCTACCGAAGAATGTACAAAATTATCTTGAAAGGGGGTGTTATTTTAAGCTTGAAGGATGTCTAGGGAGGAAACTAATAACAAATTAGTAAACATATACATACATGAGCAAATATAGACGCCTATCCCCTCTTAACTGTGTTAATACCATCAGGATAAAGCATTTTCTTACACTACCTAAACTCACCTGTCAGGGCCTCTATCAACATCCTACCTCAGATAAAAAAGTTGAAACAGATATTGCTATTCCGTTACTATAAAATTTACCTAGACTGTTCTTAGTCAAGGGGAGGTTTTAGTTTGCTAACTAGACTTTCATCAAGCTTAATTAAATACCTGCAAGACAAATTTGTACATCTCAAAGGACAAAACCACTCCCCCTTATAACTAATTTAAACTGGACGAAACCTAAGCCATCTAACCTAACCAGGGTTTGGTGGATTGTGGAGTGTGAAACAAAAAATAATGTAATGTGCGTATGCAACCATAAAAAGTGTTATATCATATCTGATATAATTTATGTGAGACTGGGATTTTGTCTATGTTTTTCTATTAACACATTTGGGTTTCTGTCCATTGGAGTTTTGTCTGTTGGGGATTTGTTCATTGGGGTTTTGTCCATTGGGGTTTTGTCTGTTGGGTTTTTTTTATTTTTATTTTTTTCCATGGGGGTTTTGTCCATTGGGGTTTTGTCTATTGAGGTTTTGTCCATTGGGGTTCTGTCCATTGGGGTTTTGCCCATTGGGGTTTTGTCCATTGGGGTTTTGTCCATTGGGGTTTTGTCTATTGGGTTTTGTCTATTGAGGTTTTGTCCATTGGGGTTTTGTCCATAGGGGTTTTGCCCATTGACGTTTTGTCCATTGGGGGTTTGTCCATTGGGGTTTTGCCCATTGACGTTTTGTCCATTGGGGTTTTGCCCATTGACATTTTGTCCATGGAGGTTTTGTCCATTGGGGTTTTGTCCATTAAGGTTTTGTCTGTTGGGGATTTGTCCGGACTCCAGTGATTTCATATGTAAAGGAGAAACAGTTACGACAAAGCAATGCATATGACATTTTATACACCTGTTGGCAGTATTGAGGGGAGGGTGAGCTATGTCGAGTCTGCCTTTTCCTGCTACACCAATCTCAACATCTCCTGACATTCACACACACACACACACACACCAATCTCGGATAAACTATAGTCCATTCCTTATAAGTAGGGCAGAAATCGTCACATATAACCTCTGTAACTAAAAAAGGTCTGGGGCAAAAGGACTGAAAATTTCCCCACTTTTTCCCTGTCTGACTCTTCCTAAATGGTAGAAATATTAGCTCAATTACTCTAGTCGTTTGAATTATAAAGGTTTGTAGTAAAGATGTTTGCCTAGTTGTAATGAAAGGCTCAGAATGGAAGAGCTTTGCACATATAATGACAAGGAACTTACCTACCACTGATAAAATGGATCATGATTAAAGTTATAAACCAATTTAGTTTGGTATATCAGCTGGTGGTGGTACGAGGGTTAAAGAACTACTGTTATCACTGTGAGAGGGGGAGCTGTCTGGGTCAAACTTTTCCTGGTCTTCCACTAGTGTTTGCTTTTTGTATTTTGGTAGTAATGATGCAAGCAGGTGAAGACTTATTGACACTGAGAGAGAGATACGGGTGAGTGTACTGTATGTTAGTTAGTTAGTTAAAATAGGACTTCAGAGACCATCAACCCTTCTGGATTATTAAGCCAGCACACTGGACAGAAGCCCTGTTTCGTGAACTCCAGTCCCTTGTGTACTATATAAGCGTTTGTGTGCTTATCTATATATATATATACTCTATGTGTTTATGTTCAGTCACTGCACAATAGAAGAGTCAGATGCAAGATACAATACCACCTAAAGTGTAATCAAGACAACCTGGCAGACATTGGTATCACCGCTTTTGTATAGCCAATATTAAATAAAGGCGGCGTCACACCAGCAGCTTAGAGAGGCAGTATATAGGAAGTATAAAAAGGCAGATCTACCAATTTCTGCCAGGTTAGCTCGAATACACTAACTCTATTCCAAACCAGGTGGTGTTGGTACGTGAGGCTGATGACCTACTGCCAGCGCTGTGGGAGGGAGGGCTGTGTCGGGCTTACCTCTACCTGCTCCACCACCCTCAACCTCTCGTCACCTTCGCTCACCAACACCTCAAAGCTTGGGACTACTATGGAAAGTAAATACAAAAATGCATTTTTTTTTCTTCAGCCATTCATGTACTATTCACTCGCAGAGAAACTAACTTTACACTAACGCTCTAAACATTCTGGAAGTGGGTTGAACTTTTATGATAACAAATATATGTATAATTATAATGTTATCTATCCTTTTGCCGCAATTGTACTCTGGCAGCTTTGAAATTAATGTCTTATAATAATAATTCTGATACTTAGCAAAATCTAACTATTTATTCTAGTTTCTAATACCTTGCAAAATAGGCTCAAAATATTACGACACAAATCAAGATCATCGGTAATAGCTGGAAAAAGCGTTTGTGTAACACCCGATTTATCGTCTTACATATTTCCAGACATGTCCTTGTGGGGCTGAGCCTGGATGAACTCCAGACATTTATTCGCAGCCCCAAAGGAAGGAAAACACAACACATTGTCGGCCTAGTTCAGGTACTATGTTCGCTAAAGCCTCGTTTACACACAATACTTTGGCAACATGCCCTTAGCCGTCCTTTTTTAATTCTACTCCAAAGAATTTGTTATATTGCCAAACACCCTGTATGTATTAAACTCCATTAAACTACAAGAAATATGAACCTTTCCGTAATGTGATGAAGGCATGTCAAGATTTATCAACTCTGCGAAGCAGAGTGGTATCGCGCAAACATATCCTGCCCGTATACTGTGCACCACCAGCCAGCCTGTCTGTTGTCGTCCGTCATCGTCGTCCGTTGTCGTCGTCGTCCGTCGACCGTCATCGTCGTCGTCCGTCTGTCTGTCCGGAAACTCCTCCTAGACCGTTCAATGGATTTTCACCAAATTTCACAGGTATATCCATTTGGTCAATGCGATGGTCAGTCAAAAAGGCATTTTCCATTTAACTTAAAGGTTAAGGTCAAAGGTCAAGGTTAAAAATAAGGTAAATATTTTATATTTTTTAGTTTTTACTCAAATGTCTTCATTTTCACTATACAAGTTACTGGTAAACTTAATAACGTATTGACCAAATTTTAGGTAAATATTCTAAAGGGTAAGGTCAAAGGTCAAGGTCAAAAGTCAAAATAAGTTTTTCACTAGTATTTCTTATACTAACTGTTAGATTCTCACTAGGCTTACCATGTATATTTGGAATACCTAGGCCAAGGTCATACAAGAAACTATATAATCCATATGAAAGGTCAAGGTCACAGGTCAAGGTCAAATAAAAGGTCAATATGCTATTTTCTTTACTGTTCATGCAAACTTCACACAATTTGGTGAGATAGTTGCAGTTTAAATGAATAGGAAAATAACAAATTTGGACACATCATATAGGTCAAGAAAAAGGTCAAAGGTCAAGGTCAACTTTTCTATAAATATAAATGAAACTTACTGATGGGTTTTAATGAAATTAGTCATGCTTATTTGATTTTCATGGGCAATGTCAATGAACAGACAAATTTACTCTTACATAAAGGTCAAGGTCAAGGTCAAAGGTCAACTTTTACTTTTTATTTTACTTTTTACTCAATTGTCTTCATTTTCACAATACACATTACTGGTAACCTTAATATTGTATTGCCAACATCTTAGATAACTATTTTAAAGGTTAAGGTCAAAGGTCAAGGTCAAGGTCAAAGGTCAAAATGGGTTTTTTACTAGTATCTCTTATGCTAACTGTTAGATTCTCACTAGGTTTACCATGTATATTCGGAATACCTAGGCCAAGGTCATGTCATAAACTATTCAATTCCATATGAAAGGTCAAAGTCACAGGTCAAGGTCAAATAAAAGGTCAATATGCTATTTTATTTACTTTTCATGCAAACTTCACAAAATTTGGTGAGATAGTTGCACTTCAAGTGAAAAGGAAAATAATAAATGTTGAGACATACAAAGGTCAAGATAACGGTCAAAGATCAAGGTCAACTATTCTATTAATATATATGAAACTAACTGATGGGTTTTAATGGAATTAGGCATGCTTATTTGATTTTCATGGGCAAAGTCAATGCAAACAAAAATTTACTCTTATGTCAAGGTCAAGGTCACTGGTCAAGGTCAAAGGTCAACTTTTATTATTAATTAAAAAAGATTACTCAAATTTTGGAAAACTGGCTGTTCTTGCTTATTACTTAAATATCATATATATCAAATTTCACATCAATATTGTAATCATTAAGGTCAGAGGTCAGGGTCAAAACAAGAGCATTTGTCATTTACCCTAAACTCCTCCTAGACTGTTTAATGTATTGTCACCAAATTATACAGGCTAATTTAGTTGGTCAATGCGACGACCATCCAAATATATGTATTTTATTTTAAGTCAAAGGTCAAAGGTCAAGGTCACAGTATATGATCACTATTTGTAATCAATATGTTTTTATACGAATTACACCATATTCATCTATCTATCTATCTATTGCCTGATGCCGTGATCCCCGAAGGGGTGGCCACGAACGAACCGCCCCCATGCACCTCTGTCCCCAGTCAGTCGACGCCCCTCCCCCCAACCAGCACCGCCTTCGTTCATGTACTTCATCACTCCATCCTTCCACCTCTCATTCGGTCTACCTCTCCCTCTCTGTCTCTACACCTCGCTCTCGTACACCTTCTTAGTCATTCTCTCGCTTTCCATACGTTCCATATGGCCAAACCATCTCAAGTTATTCCTTTTCACACCATATTCATAATGCTAGTTAATAAGAACATTGCTGTTAAGCTAACTAAATCTTGGATAAGAAATTCTAAGGTCGAAGGTCAAGGTCAAAGGTCAAGGTTAAAGTTCGAAATATGATTTTTACTAGTAGGTCCGATTTCCTATTTAATGTAAGATTCTCATTAGGCATATCATGCATATTCGGAATGCCTAGACGAAGGTCATACATGTATGAGCATGATTCCATTTGATTGGTCAAGGTCACTGGCCAACATCACATATAAAGTCAATAAGCTAATTTCTTTACTATTCATGTAAATTCACAAAATTCGTTGAGACAGTTGTGCTTTAAGGGAAAATGAAAATGTTGATTTTTCAGATATCATGAAGGTCAAGATGAAGGTCAAAGGTCAAGGTCAACTATTCCATTAATACCTCTGAAACTAACTGATAATTGTTAATGAAATTTGACACACTTATTTGATTGTCTAGGGTTACATCAAAGCAAACAACAATATAATCCTACATAAAGGTCAAGGTCACAGGCCAAGGTCATAAGTTAACCTTCATCATAAAAAATACTCAATGTTAGATAAGCTGATGACTGTTAGTTGCAATTTACTTAAATGTTATATATTTCAATCATATATACTGTATATATATACACTATACTGTATATATATATATATATATATATATATATATAATATATATATATATATATATATATATATATATATATATATATATATATATATATATATATATATACCGGTATATATATATATATATTTATATATTATATATTATACCGGTATATATATGTATATATATATAATATATATATATATATATATATATATATATATATATATATATATATATATATATATATATATATACCGGTATATATATATATATACACTGTATATATATATTAATATTTAAGGTTAAAAGTCAAGGTCAAAGAACAAAACAAGAGTATTAATAATGTTCTCTAAACTCTTCCTAGACTGTTTAACCCTTTGTGTACCGGTGATGTATTTTGTATTGTAGTCTAGCTATAATTAGACGATTTTGTGGAGCGTATGAAGGATCTGTGGTAGTAAAAAGGGTTAATTAAGATAGTTGAAAGCCTGCTAATTTGTTTGAGGTCCTTCATAAACTAAATAAAATTGTCTTAATATCCAGTATGAAATGAAACTAACAGAACTGTACGGAACGGGTTAAGTATCGTCACCAATTTTTGCTGGCAAATTCGGTTGGTCAATGCAACGATTATCCAAATTTTGTGTTTTTGTTATTCAAAGGTCAAGGTGAATGGTGAAGGTCACAGATTATGGTCACTATTTCTTTCTTATATATATTCTAAATTTGAATTACACCATATTCAAAATGCTACAAAATAATGTTACGCTGATCTTATTATAGATAAATATTCCAATGGTTAAGATTCAATGCGAAATTTAGTAAATATATATATTTTCTTTCAGGCAGGTGAGATTAAAATAATAGGCACAGTTTGCATTATTGAGCTTTTTATTGATACTCTCAATTTTTCGCACAGTTTTTCTGGTATTTTCAGGAAGTTGGTAAAGGAGGTTTGCAAAGTGTTCCGACGTTTCAATGGGCGCAGCCATCATTATCAAGGAGTAGTGAAGTTAGAAGGTGATAAGTCGAGTTTATTTAGGCGATACAAGATCAAGAGAGGGTTTATTGTGCACGCTGCACGCTGGTTTGCTAACCTAAGACTAGCTCTGGTAGGCTGGCCGGACGCAGGAGTGGGCGGGGCCTCTGCGTCGTTCGTCTGCGTGTGTGGAGGGGGCATTCCTGGGGGCATCATGGGGGGCCTCGCTGTGGAAGGGCGTGCCGAGGGTAGGATCTGGCTGTATTCCGCTTGTGTGTTTAAAGTAGGTTGGTATGTTTGTATATATATAGCTTCAAGAATGAATAGGCGGCGTGAGTCTATTTCTTTATCAAGAATAGAGGTGTGTTTATCTAAGTCGGGTCTGGTGAGTTCCTGATGGTGTGAGGATGTGTGGTAGTGGTCCTTGATAGCTCCGGCTTGAAGGTGTACAAAGGAGTACAAAGGGTACAAAGGAAATCAAGCAACAACAGATCTAGTGACCCTTCTAGGTTGCTTGTCCTCCAAAACACTGAGGATCAAGTGTCCAAACAGTGGTTTAAAGTGGGTAAGGGAACATTGGAAAGCGAATTACTGCCCTGGAACTAATGTCCGTGGCAGGATTAGGAAGTTAGTAGGGGACAGATGGGTTAGTAACTGAGGGGGGGATAAAATAAAGTTATTCATTTACAAACGCAGTCAGTCGCGGGTTTGATGCGAGATATTTGTCTAGGCGGAGTTTAAATGAATCAACGGTGATGCAGTCTATAACGTTTCGGGGAAGCCCATTCCACAAGTTGGCAACTCGATTGAAGAAGAAATTCTTAGATTCGTGTGAGTTAAAAGATTTACCAATAATTTTGCAACCGTTTCCCCGCGTGTAATTAGCTTGGTCGATAGTGAAGTACTTACTACAGTTCATATTGTCGATGCCTTTGATGATTTTGAACACTTGAATTAAGTCACCTCTTAATCTGTGCTGGGTTAAAGGAAATAGATTTAATTCTCTAAGACGGTCTTCGTATGGTTTGTTCTTTAGGCTAGGTATCATTTTGGTAACTCTACGTTGAACTCGTTCTAGCTTGTTTATATCTTTTTGGTAATAAGGGCACCAGGATTGAACGCAGTATTCCAGAAGAGGGCGGACTAAGGAATTGTAAAGGGTTAGGATAACTTCTTTGGATTTATGCTCAAATGACCTGCCTATAAAGCCAATTATTTTGTTTGCCTTCTTAACAACTTCTGAACATTGTTGACTCGGTTTTAGGTTACTCGATATTGTTACTCCCAGATCGGTTTCTCTGTTTACATTCTTAAGCTGAGTGCCATTCATCGAATAGTTTGCTTTCTCATTTAGGTATCCGATATGTAGTACTTTACATTTATCCGCATTGAAACTCATTTGCCAAATTTGGGCCCAACATGACAATTTATCTAGATTGTGTTGCATATCGTCAACTTGTTCTTTTGAGAGTACGCTATTTGCAATTTTTGTATCGTCAGCAAATTTTGAGATTGTACAGGTGAGACCCTCATCTATGTCGTTGATGTAAATTAGAAAGAGAATTGGTCCTAGTACCGATCCCTGGGGTACCCCGCTACTTACATTGGTCCATTTAGATGCCTTACCGTTTATGACTACTCTTTGCTTTCTGTCGCTGAGCCAATTTTCTATCCATTTCAACACACCGTCTTGTATTCCATGCGCTTTTAGTTTTAGCAGTAAACGTTTGTGGGGAACTTTGTCAAAGGCCTTTTGAAAATCAAGGTATATAATATCTACAGCTTTACTCTCATCGTAGAGGTTGAGGATATCGTGGAAGAAGTCTAAGAGGTTTGTTAAACAGGAACGTTTTTTACGAAAGCCGTGTTGAGTATCTTTAAGTATGTTATTTTCGTCTAAGTGATTTACGAGTCTGTCTCGTATGACCGTTTCTAGCATTTTACATACAACTGAGGTTAAGCTAATTGGACGATAGTTACTGGGTAGAGATTTGCTGCCTTTTTTGAATATCGGTGTTACGTTGGCTAGCTTCCACTGATCGGGCATAGTTCCAGACTGCAAGGATTTATTGAATAGTAATGTCAGTGGTTTGGAGAGCTCATCCTTAGCTTCCTTTAGAACTCTAGGCGAGATTTTATCAGGTCCAGGCGTTTTATTTACCTTGAGTTTATCTAAACAATTCAATACTTCTCTCTCTGTAACGGTGATATTGCTTAGAACATCTGAATTATCAATCTGAATCGGCGATGGTGTAGGGATATCACTGAGGTCTTCTGTTGTAAAAACTGATGCAAAGAAGGTATTGAGGGCATTACTCATTTGTACTTCGTCTTTGGTGTATTCTCCATTTTCATCGACTAACGGTCCAACAGTTGAAGTAACTACTTTTTTCTTTCTGATATAACTATATAATTCTTTCGGGTTTGTTTTACTTTGATTCGCAATATGTAACTCTAAGGTCTTTTTACTTTGTTTAATTAACTTTTTGGCTTTGCGTCGTAGCTCTACAAATTTCAGCCGTTCTTCGTCATTTTGTGAGGATTTTAATCTATCATTAGCAAATTTTTTAGCAAGCAGGCAGTTTGAAATATCTTTATTCCACCATTTGGGCTTATTATTATGGCCTGGACGCCGTATTTTCGATGGTATGCAGTCTTGCACTGCTTTTAGGTAAGTGGCTTCGAATAACTTCCAAGATGTATTTATGTCATTATTGTGAAATTAAAAAGCTCCAGTCAGTTTCTTTAAACATAGCTCTAAGTTTATGGAAGTTTGCTTTCTTGAAATTAGGGACTTTTTCGATGCTACTATTTGGTTCGTTACTAGTAAACTTTAAAGTGAAAGTTATCGTACGATGGTCGCTGTTACTGAATTCATCACCAACATTCAAATTCTCTATTAATTCTTCTTTTGTTGCAAGTACAATGTCAAGAACGTTATTACCACGGGTTGGCGTTCGAACAAATTGATAAAGCGAACTCTCTTGCAAGTTCGTATACAAGTCATGTCCGGAGTGTGAAGTAAGAGTATCGCCCCACTTGGTCACAGGTAAATTAAAGTCGCCAAAAATTACGGTATCTTGTGAGTTACTTACATCTGCAATTTGTTCGTAAATTTCTCGGTCAGTTTGCACTGATTGAGCTGGAGATCTGTATATTAATGCAAGTATTATTTTTGTACCTTTATTATTCTTTATTAGCACAAAAGATGCGTCGACGTTCACAATTTGAGGTTTTGACAAGAGGGTAGGGTTAAGACTTTCTTTGATATAAAGCAAAACGCCACCTCCATTTCGATTTATTCGGCTTTTCTCAAACATTACATAACCGGGAAGTGAATACTCTGCTAAAAAGTCTCTATCTTCTGTATTGAGCCAAGATTCTGTTATGCCAATTACATCATAATTTTCTGTAAACACTAGCTCCTCTAAATCTGAAAATTTATTGCGTATGCTACGAGCGTTTGCATAGAAAATCTTTAAATTTGTTATTTTAGAACTCACGGAACGCTCTTTAATAATATTTTTGGTTCTTGTCGGATCTACATTTATGTTCATGGCTGTCCTCGGTCCTCGCTGTCTTCGGTCCTTATCGCTGGTGGTCCTCGGTTGCCTCTGTTTTTTTCTTGGCGTTGGATGATTTATGTCACTGCTGCTTCTTCTCGGATGGCGTTTTTTGATCCATGGCTGCGGACTGCTTCGTGTAGGAGACGACCCATGCGTGCTGAACCCACAGGGTTTAGATGAGTGCCATCCTTGCGGAACAGAGTAGGCTGGTTGTAGAAGTTGTCCCAGAGGTTGATGAATTCAACTTCTTCCCTCAGACACTAATATTTTAGTCGGCTATTTGTGCTGAAGGCCTTGTCGTAGAATTTGTCAGGTGCATCGATCTTGGGGAGAATGCCTGAGATGATGATATTCCTTGACTTGTTTTTGTAGTGCTGGATCATCTTGCGATATTTCTCCATCAACTCTTCGGATCTGGTGCGCATGACGTCATTTGAACCAGCATGGATGACAAAAAGGGTATTTTCATTTGCATCCTTTGTGGTATCTTCGAAGGCTTCCACAATGTCGTCCAGTCCAGCTCCTGGGATGCAAAATCTTTTTCGTTGATTTGGGACTCTGTCGCAGAACTCTTCGACCTGTCCTCATAGGATGGAATCCCCAACGAGCCTGGTCTCCTCTGGTTCGTCTTCCATCTCTACCAATATCTCAAATCTGTTTGACATTGTGACTGGTAGATGAGACCTTTTCTGCGTTGGCCGTGCACCGTTCCTCACTGGTGTAAATCCGGAAATCTGTGGTGGCGGGACTCTACGTACAGGTCGGGGAGAGGAGTGGTTAGAACGGGGGCGAGGGGTTGGTACTGTTCGTGCTAGCAGGCTTCTTGCACGAGGAGTGGGGGAGAGACTAAGGTGAACAGGGCGGCTGTCCTGGTTTGATGTCGGCTCAGGTTCGTCAGAAGCATCTGCTGCAGTGTCTACTGCAGGTGTTGGATTGTTGGCAGATGACGTTGGGGCGGTGGTGGATGCTGGAGTTGAAACAATTGGAGTTAGTGATACTCCAACGTTGAGTGTTACAAACTCTTGGAGTGATTCCAGCTTCCTGGTGAGGGCGTTGATCTTGTTGTGGGCTTCATCCAATTTTGCTGTCAAATCCTCTCGTTGCTGGCAGAGTCGGCAGACTTGTGGATCGACAGGAGCAAACATGGAAGCACCAAACCTACCGGCGCAGTTCGTACAGGCACGAGGCATGGTGACGATCACTTTCTTCAGATCACTTCACTCACTTAAAAACACTTAACTCACTTTAAAAACACTAAACTCACTTTAAAAACACTAAACTCACTTTAAAAACACTTCACTCCCTTCAGGTCGCTTCACTTACTTAAATAGGCCTAACCGAAAACAAAAATGTTGAAATACACACAAATAGGTTATCAGCGGTGATAGCCTAACCGAAAATTAAAACAAAACTAAATTAAATTTGAATACGCAGTGATAGCCGAACCGAAAACAATTTTATGTTTATTTAAACAGAAATAGGCCACCAGGGGTTATAGCCTATCCTAACCGAAAACAAAAATTATGAAATACCGGTAAGCAGAAATAGGCCACCAGCGGTGATAGCCAAACTGAAAATTTAAAAATTGAAGTACGCAGAAATAGGCCACCAGGGATGATAGCCTAGACTAACCGAAAACAAAAATAACTGAAAACAAAAATTATGAAATACCGGTACGCAGAAATAGGCCACCAGCGGTGATAGCCTAGACTAACCAAAAACAAAAATAACCGAAAACAAAAATTATGAAATACCGGTACGCAGAAATAGGCCACCAGCGGTCATAGCCTAACTGAAAATTTAAAAATTGAAGTACGCAGAAATAGGCCACCAGGGATGATAGCCTAGACTAACCGAAAACAAAAATAACCGAAAACAAAAATTATGAAATACCGGTACGCAGAAATAGGCCACCAGCGGTGATAGCCTAACTGAAAATTTAAAAATTGAAGTACCGTACGCTGAAATAGGCCACCAGGGATGATAGCCTAGACTAACCGAAAACAAAAATAACCAAAAACAAAAAAGTATAATATATGCAGAAGTAGGCTAGCAAGGGTGATAACCTACCTAAAAAAGCAAAACAAATATATATATATATATAATAGAATATGTAACTAAATATACAATTCACCAAATAGAGATTATATAAAAATAAAGTGTAACTGCACACAAGGGGTTAATATACTGTATCAACAGATGGCGCTGGTGTCACTGTAGGCTAGTCAAGCAGGATTATATTTAGATAAACAAAGTTATCAGTCAAAGGTTACTACAAGATCATGCAAGCAACAACTAAAATTACAGATATATATAGCTACAGTAGGATACTGAATACGATACCTACTAGAGTTAATAAGAAAATACAAAGCTAGGTCGATTAGAGGTGCGCGTGCGTCGTCTGCTACAAGCTAGGATAACAAATGTAAACAACAATGTTTATCAGTCAGAAAAGCAATAAAATAACATGCACAGCAACTACAGAACTATGTGGAGGTTAAACAAGCACTTAACTACTGTTCATGCAATGAATAAAGGGAATTGGGATATGAAATACTCAAATTAGGATCGAGTTTTCTCAGTGGCGATGCGGAGCTGTTGGCGATGCTAAAGCCGGCGGGTAAGGTGGAAGGTAAGGCGACGTGACAGAAGAGTCCTTGTCAAACCGACATAAGTGTGAGGTCCACAGTCCTCACTGTTACAGGTGTGTCGGTATATGACATGGTCCTCTTGTGACGGTTTCTTAGCGGTAGCCGGGCTGTTGCGAATGACTAGTTGTGATGTTTTCCTCGATTTAAAGTATATGGTGAGTTTAAGGTGTTGGTCAGGGTTCGTAGTTTTAACGTTGTTGTTGATAATGTCTCTCATTATGTTTTCGTCTGTCTTGTGATCTGAGGACATGTGGTTTTTATAGTAATTTTTTATGTATTCAGTGTTTGTATTAGTAGGCATGTCGTTTTTGTACCATGTTTCAAGGGGTTTGTTGATGGTGTGGGCGATGTCCGAGTTACTGTACCCATTGTTTGCAAGCACCTGGGTAAGCCTCTCGAGTTCCTTGTGTGTGTCTCGCCAGGAGGTGCAGTGTGATAGGGCTCTCCTGACGTAGGCGGCGATGGTGGACCGTAAATATCGCTGGGGGCATTCACTTTCACCGTTGAAACATAATCCGTTGTTGGTGGGTTTGGTGTAGACAGTGGTGGTAAAGCCTGAGGTGTTGTTGTTGTTTACGAGGACATCAAGGAAGGGGAGATGACCGTTAGAGGTCTCCTCGAAGGTGAAGTTTAGACTGGAAGAGGCGATGAATCGTTGTTGAAGGTCACGTAGCCCCTGTGGGTCCTTCACACGCACGAAGATGTCGTCCACATATCTGCAGTAGGCGGAGGGGCGGTTGGTAGTCAGGAGCTCTTCTTCGATGGTGCCCATATAAAAATTGGCAAAGAGGACTCCTAGGGGACTGCCCATTGCCACACCTACCACTGCCCAGACAACACGCCCTTAGACCTCCCAGAACAGCCCTGAAGACGTTGCTGGAAATACGCACCAAAGAGGCGCCCTTCACCTGCCCGCGAGGTGACATGTATCAGCAGATTGATGGTGTGGCAATGGGCAGTCCCCTAGGAGTCCTCTTTGCCAATTTTTACATGGGCACCATCGAAGAAGAGCTCCTGACTACCAACCGCCCCTCCATCTACTGCAGATATGTGGACGACATCTTGCTGGTTAGCAAACCAGCGTGCAGCTAGCGCACAATAAACCCTCTCTTGATCTTGTATCGCCTATATAAACTCGACTTATCACCTTCTAACTTCACTACTCCTTGATAATGATGGCTGCGCCCATTGAAACGTCGGAACCCTTTGCAAACCTCCTTTACCAACTTCCTGAAAATACCAGAAATATTGTACGAAAAATTGAGAGTATCAATAACAAACTCAATAATGCAAACTGTGCCTATTATTGTAATCTCACCTGCCTGAAAGAAAATATCCTCCCTGGCTACACTAATATATATATATATATATATATATATATATATATATATATATATACAGTATATATATATATATATATATATATATATATATATATATATATATATATTTATATATAATATATATACCGATTTTCCTAAGAGATTCAATACTACTTGCAGAATTCTAGGTTGCAGAGTTGCGTATGCATTTATTTTTATTTATTTTTTGTAATGCGAAAACTGCACACCTACTTTATTATTTACTCTGCAGCTCTAGATTGCTGTTGGCAATCATTCATAAAAACGTTAATTGGAGAAATACTCCCAAATTCTTGCTGTTAACAATATGTTTATGTACAGAAATAAGGAGTTTAATAAAGGCTTTATTGATATAATGTTCTTGGTAAGATAACACATTTCTGGAGTTTATTGAAAGCCTTACAGATACAGGGTGGTTGGTAATATACCACATTTCTTATAAGCACTCACATACAAATATACAACACTCTCTTGTTCTTGCCCAATCTTTGTCCCAGCAGTTTGCTCTGGGGATCACTAAATGGATATTATAAATATTTATTTTATTTATTTATGTCCAATTTTGACATTTTATGTAAGTTAGTAGTCTAAAATGTGTTTTCTTTATAGAACCAGCTATAGAAAACTGAAGAATTTAGGGTTAATTAAACTACAATTTCAAACTTTCTCTGGAGCAAAAATCATGGTTATAAATATGCTACAAACCACTCGCGTTCTGAGTCTCAGGACAATGGTAGTGTGATTGGATAGGCATTTCATTCTGTTGACTTCGATACCAAGATATGTGTATACTATTTGTTTTAACACGCACACACACCCTCACTCTCACTCTCTCTCAATCTTCTATAATTTCCCAGGATGCATCTCCTCGTTGGTGGAAGGTTTACATAAACCAACTGTACGCCCATCAACAGGTGGCGTTAGTGTCAACATGGCGACAAACACACTTCACCACCAAACCTGAACACTTCCATCCCAAGATCTCCAACCTCCAGGGAGCTAATATTAATGTGAGTTAGTTTAATGAACTTTGTTTATTCGATTTATATTATTTAACCCTATGAAGATTATGACGCATTTTCACAGTTGATTCTGACTATCCGGGAGCAGTTATAAATGTCAGTTATTTTATTGTATTGATTATATTCACTATCTTATCTAACCCTTTGCAGATTATGTCGCATTTTGACAGTATAATCTGGCTATTATTAGAAGATTATGACGCATTAAGAAAGTTTATTCTGGCTATGATTAGGCGATTTTATACAGTTTAGGAAAGATCTGTGGAAAATATATTTTTAAATTTACGCTTTGACTTCCATATACTCCTCAACATTTGAATAAAATCGTCTAATGATACCCAGAAAACAAACAAGAAATGCATAATCGGAACTTGAAAGGGATAATTATTGTAAGTTATATATGATGTAAGTCACTTTACATTTCATCATTGGATCTTTAGTACACATTGTTTTGTTTGAGCAATGATCCCTTGCAATATAGAGATTAGACAAATATTTAACTCCTGCACGACTACATAACTTTCAACATATTCTGGTTACCATCAGACGATTTTGTTTAGCCTATAATTTACCTCTAGGACTCGATGGGGCAAATGCGATCTCAATAAACCTTCTGAATAACATGGGTCTTGTTTAACTTTATATTACTCTTTTAAATCCCGCAGATCCTTCCTAAGCTCAATAAAATCGTCAAATGATAGCCAGAAGCAACTGTTAACAAGCGTCATAAGTGTATTTCTTGTTTTCTGGACCCCGTTCTCCCTTTTGTTTAACCCCCTTAGTAATGAGGTTTCAAGATATGCTCCCTATTGGTTTGGCGATTATCAGACCTTTTGCCCCATTTCTTTGTCAATATTAAGGTCATTCTTGTCATTTAGCTGTCGATTGTTTCCTGGCGAGCGAGAGCAAGCCTATAATTTAGTAAGAACCAGTCTTCAGGCGGGACATTATTCTACCGAAACATGTACACATTTATCTCGAAGGGGGTCTAGGATTTTTTTTTTTTTTTTTTACTTGCAGGTCTAGCGAGGAAAATAGAAAATAAATAAATATATAAATACATAAATCGACAACAAACTAACCACTACCCCCTTAACTGACAACATCCCCTCTCTCTGTTTTGATATTTTAGATTGCAATGTTCGACTGGCCCCCTGCCATCATGCACGAAGTTAGAGAGGATGGAACTAAACTGCTGTACGGTCGGGATGTATCTGTGGTTCGAGTCCTGGCTGAGACGGTCAATTTCACTGCTAAATTTATAGTGGTTGCTAATGGTAAGTGGGAGAGAGAGAGAGAGAGAGAGAGAGAGAGAGAGAGAGAGAGAGAGAGAGAGAGAGAGAGCGTGTGTGTGAGTGTGAGCGTCAGCGAGAGAGAGAAGAGGATGGGATATACTTGTAATGTGTTCAAGGTGCTGGCCAGAATCAAAGGTAGAAGGTATAAGAGACACAAGTAGTACAGTTTTAGTATCCTGTCATCGTCGTGCAGTTCCCTCCATGTTCAGAAGTTTTTGTTTGTTTTGTTTTGTTTGTTATGCTCACGTGCTGCATTGTTTCTGCGGCGTATCTAATAATTATGCTGATAGGTTATATGAGTTAAAGGTCCTTGTCTTCATATTTTAAAGGTAAATTGAAACTAACCCCATGACGATTATGACGCGGTATGCCAGTTTAGTTTGGTTATCATTAAACCATATTATGTGGTTTAGGAAGGGCCTCTAGG
>JBAKBP010033832.1:0-21409 GCA_037953745.1 Lithodes maja | reverse complement strand
CTAGAGCCTTAGCCCGTTATACCACGACAGCTCCACATTTACAGAAACTGTTATTATCCTTCATATTTCCAAAGTTTCGCTATATTTCCCATGGTTCTTTATATAAGAGTAGATATACGCATTCCCTGAACAACGTGATTATTATTTTCAAGTTATATTAAACGGAACATGATAAAGGAAACAAAAATACTTGGTATTTGGTATATCCTGATCAAACCTTCTTGGAAAATCAAGCTGAGAGACTGACATTTGCTAGTTAAAAATACATCCCTCTAAAATGACCAAGGTTGAAAACTCCCTTCTCCTTAGTCTACTTGAACATGGAGATATAAGAGGAGGCGGAGTATTAATCCCTTTACAAGCCAACAGACCTCTCCACCCCCTTTTGAAGTTCGATGAGAAAGTCAGAACAAATACAAAACGAGAGTACAAACTCAAACAAAAAGGCCTCGGGTCCGAGTTGTTGTGAGTGGGCTATGTAGATCGTATGCTAATGGTGGCTCGCGCTGGGAAGGGCCGGTTAGTGGGTTGGTAGCAGTGCCAGGGGTTTAAGGCACAATTGAAACCCAGGGCGCAAAGGGAACTAACACTGTTTACATTGTTGACGGGTATTGGCCTCCCGTGTTTTTGTCGTTGTGGGTGTGGGTTTTTTTTTTTTTTTTTTTTTTTGCTTTTCTTTTCTTAATGGATGGATGAGTGTTTGTAATGTGTGTGTGTATGTGTGGTATCACAAGTGTGATAGTGAATGGAGTTGAGTGTGATATATGTGTTGTGACGCATGTCGAGTATGAGCATGCTGTACAGAACGCCCAGTCAGGCCCCACCCTCGCTAGGATCGTCAGGGCAGGAACCTTGGCTGTAGTCTGTGTAGAGTTTCCTAACTCAGTTTATGTGAACCGTTGTACTATAAGTATTATCATTATGTATTTTGTTTTCTTCTGAGTCAACGAGTTCTATTTTATATCATTGTATATATGTATTGTGTGTGGGACTTATATATGATGATGAGAGAGAGAGTTATGTGGCGCCGGCCGGTGAGCGCGCCACGAGGTGTGTAGGCCTCACTCCCTCCTTCCTCCTCCCTTCCTCCCTTTCAGCGCGTGGGAAGTTCTTTGTCGATCCCAGATTGAGAGAGAATATGACGTCATGATTGCCAGTGGGCGGTCCTTAAGTAGTTTGAGATATGCCGCTAGAGGGCCGAGTATAAAAAGAGAGGTTCGTGCCACCAGCCATCAGAACTCATCAGGCAAAGCGACCTCTCATATCCCTTGCAACTATCGATATTCTTCCGACTGATGTGAACTTTCTCTACTCTCTGAACAGCCTATTTTCTTCTCTTCTCGTCCCTTTTTAACCAATGACCCCTTTGGTGCAGATTTAGTCAGCCAAAGTATTATCGCTTGAGTTCTCACGAGATAAGTGCCTGTTAGATAGCCTATTTTTGGAAGGGTTAACTAGAATAGGATTGATTGATGTTTGTTGCACTCGTATATGTATTTCCCTGTGTACTATTATTCATGTTCCTGTTTTCTGCTGGTTTAGGTAATGCTAGACTGGGATAGGGTTCCTCGAGTTGTGATTTCCTATGAGTGCTAGGTTGGTTGAACCAGCACAATTGCAACGGAGACGTGGGAAGCCTAGGGGGTCTTTTTGATTGTGTACCGTGGGAGTTTAGCACTGTGTTGCGAGTGAGGGCTTTTGCCTGTGCCACCCAACACTGTGCTATCTCATTTGCTTGACTTTGAGAGGATCGCCAGGAGAGAACCAGATACTAGTGATCTGGATCTCTCAAGAGAGCATCCCGTCAATTACCGTAATTTGGCCGCACAGTCTTAAGGACCTCGCTAGGCTACGAGCCGCTTGCTCAGCCATTGTCTCCTAACCTTAGATATCTCAGCTAGACTTTGCTCGACCAGCAGATACAGTATAGTATTGAAGCTTCTCCTTATGTATATTATTGTTTAAGCACTATTGATTTCATGTGTGGCACGCTTAGCTACTTCAGAGATTAGTGGCCCACGAGCACAATCTTAGTAGGCTATTGCTAGTGCATTGTCGGAGTATTTCTTCTTAATGTTTGCCATATCCTATTGCTTATTCTTATAATTCTTCTTATGTCAATTTAAAGCCTTTAATTACCAGTGAGTTATTCATTAAATTGCTGTTCAAAATCCGATACTTACTTCTTATGAGTATTCGAGAAGCATCTAACTTATCAGAAGATTCCTTGCTTGATGCTCGAGGACTATTGTTTAGCGTAACGTAATAGTGCCGATCCGAAGTAGAGGGTGGAGGACTTCTTAAGTTCTTAGTTCAAGGGTGGATTACTTCGGCTTCGGCCAACACTATTCTTTAGTGTTGTAGTACTTTCTTCTTTGTTTGATTGTTGACCAGACTAGATAACTCCCGTCTTGCTATTAGTCTGTTGTGTGAAACGCTAGTACCGAGTTCTTGTATACCCCGTTATAGCAGATAGAACTCTGGAGGGTAGTGGCGTTTTTTGTTCGGCTGGCAGTACTCTGGGGTTGGGATCGTGTGTTTCCGTTGTGGCAGCGAGCCATACTCGAGTCCTGTGTAAGAGCCCTAGTGTACCCGAGTGCCCGGTCGTAACAAATGGCGACCTTGCTTAGGATTTTGTGAACAGTATAATTTTTTGCAGAGTTGTACAACATTTGTTTGTTCGTACTTTAGCGTACATATTGAAGAATATTTTTTTTTGTAAGGCAATTAGGAGAGCATTTAAGAGACTCCAGTTAATTTAGTAATTAGTGCTTACATAAGGGAGTTTAACACTTTTGTCTCGAGAATTTTTTGTGAACTTCAGTATGTCGTGCCCTAGTACTGACGAGGAGCGAGAGATGCTAAGTGAGGAGGTGCCGTTAGTAACTAGTGAGGAGGATGCTAGACTTTTTGTGAGTAAGCAGTACCATGTGACGGAGGAGAGGCTGACTGGGGTGAATGTTTATGGCTTGCACCTGATAGCCAAGGTTTTGGGTCTATCCAATGTAGGAGGGATGTCCAAGGGGGAGCTGATTTCCTGGGTGTTGCGTGGGCGACATGGGGTTTCGGAGGAGAGGGCGTTTGGGGGGGTTCCTCCCCAGATCCCCTCTCACTCGACTCCCACAGTGCCGTCCACTCAGTTGCCGGAGGTTAGCACTCTCCCACAGAGGGATGAGAATTGGAAGATTGGAGTGCCCTCGGGCGGTGCGTATGGTGGTTCCCCAGTTCTTGCCCCCCCTCCTTCAGTAGTGGCAGCTCCCTCTTCCGGCCTGTCTCCTGAGATGATATTTAAACTTGAGCTTGCTAAAATTGAGGCTAGGAAGCAGGAGAATGAGACTAGGAAGCAGGAGATTGAGTCTAGGAAGCAGGAGAAGGAGATTGAGGCTGAGATTAGGAGGCACGAGGCTGAGCTTAGGTACGACTCAGAGAAATATTGTGCTCAAATAGATTTAGATAAGACTCGTGCAGAGTCGACAGGGATTCGGATGGGCCGTGAGGGCCAAGTAAGAGAACAGTCCTTGTCCCACTTAGTCAAGTTGGTGCCGGCATTTAGTGAAACTGAAGTCACAGAATTTTTTAATCGTTTTGAGAAGAAGTGTAGGGAGCATAATTGGCCTGAAGAGAAGTGGGCAGCTCTGGTCTCCTCAAGACTTACGGGTAAGGGTCTGAAGGCTTATGATGCACTGCCTTTAGAGTCTTGCATTGACTACCCAGTATTGAAGAGAGCTGTCCTACGGGCATACGAGTTGCAACCAGAAACATATCGATTGAAGTTTCGGGGTGTTACGAAGACTAGGGAGGCGACCTTTCTTGAACATGCCCGGGACTTAAAAGATGCACTTGCTAACTGGACACGTTCTGAGAAAGCTGAGACGGCCGAACAGTTGACTGAGCTGTTTCTGCTCGAGCAGTTTTATAAGTGTACTGGTGCAGATATGACTTTAACTATTAAAGAAAAGAACCCTAAAACTCTACAGGAGGCAGCTGAGATGGCTGACCTCCGGCTATCACTAATTCGTGGGTGCGGGTCTGCCCAGCGTAGTGAGGCAGGTAACAAGGGGCGTGACGCCCCACCCCCCCGAGTTAGTGATATACATTATGCAAACAAGTACAAGAGCTATGATACCAAGACTGACCACAAGACTAGCACCGTCCCATTTAAGAAGGGGCCGGGCCCTTCCCAGTACCAAGGGAAGCCCAGAGGGGAGTTGGAGTGTTATCTTTGTCATGAAAAGGGGCACTTTGCAAGAGTCTGTCCTAGCAAACCACCTACAGCAGCTGTGTCTTTGGCCTGCAACATTGGTGTGTCTCCGAAGTCTTCTGAGTTTGCCCGGGGCAGTTCGTCAGAGGCTGAGGCACAGCCAATGCAGAAACACCTGAGAGGCTCGAACCCTGCTCAGGATGTTTTTTGCGACCATAGAGGACGGGGTTGCGTGATGTGGGCGGGGCGCAAGCATGGAGTAGAGGTCTTGCGTGATACAGGTGCTTCCCAGACTCTGATGAACAATTTGACTGGCTACCCTATAAATGCGGCTCGGGTGGTAGTGGTGCAGGGTATTAATGCAACTCGGTCATACCCGCTGGTGCGGTTGGAGTTGGAGGTGGATGGTGTGGCACGTGAATTGGATGTTGGGATTGTGGAGAAACTGCCAGTGGAGGGCGTCGACCTTCTTCTCGGCAACGACTTTGCAATGCCCGCTTCTGAGGTTCTACCCTTAGTCGTTGCCGAGAGGCCGGCCGACGTGAGTGGGGGAGAACAAGAGTGGGTCGAGCGGTGCCAGGCACAACCCATGGCGTGTGCTGTCACCCGAGCTCGGGCAGCTAAAGTGTCACAGCCTAGTCCTCCGTCTTCAGACCAGCAGAGGAACGATCAACAGGAGGAGGCTAAAGCTGGAGTTGGTTTTAAGAGTTTTGACTCGGTGGCTCTCCTGGGTGATTCAGTATTGGCACCTATGTTAGAGTCTGGAGAGGCCCCAGGACCTGTCACAGCTAGTGAGGAGGTAGGGCCGGAAGAGACTCCGAGGCAGCAACGTTGCACACGGAGAGAAAAAAGGATTGCTCAGTTTGATATTGGGGAAGGATTTGGGTTGCTTCGGAAGCATCTAGACAGGTTGGTTCCCTCAGATATTTGTAAACTGCAGTTGGAGGATCCGGAAGTTCAGAAGTGTGGTAATGGTGCTGTCGAGATTAAACACGAGGACGGGGAAGCATGTCATGTGAACCTGTTGGAGGAGTTTGTGAGGCAACCACCTGAGCAGCCTACTGTCCCTGCGTTGGTCTGCCGCGGCCAAGGTGGAGAAGGAGAGGGGGGCAGTAGGGCACAGGTGGAGGAGAGTAGGGATTGTTATGTCTCGGCGGAGCCGTGGGCGGGGGACACGAGTCTGGTGGCTGTGGAAGCGCTAGAGCACCTGCCTGAGCAGCAGTGTGCAGCACTCCAGCACCAGCTCGGTTCATACCCCACTGGTCGTGCCGAGCCCCTGAGTCTCACAACTCGGACGGTGCGAGATGTTCCGCGGGCAGGTCACGTGAATGTAAAAAGACCGTTAGCCTCGTTGTTTCGGTGGTTTAAGGTGGGCGACGAGGCTTTGGCATGGTTGCCAGGTCAGGGTCGACCCATGGCTGCCAAGGGTGGTGGTCAAAAGGAGGACATTGAGCAGATTGGTAAGGTCGGCTGTGGTATCGCAGTGCCCGGTCGTCGCATAGCCTCCCAATGTTGCTCTAGTCTAATGCAACAGCCCTACCATAGACCGACTGTATCTGGCCATGTCTCTAAAAGCGGTGATGCTGAGCAGGCAGATGTCGTCACAAGGAATGTGGGGGTGCGCATGTACGGTATCGGCGGGGAAGCCTTAGCAATAATGAACTGTGGGAGTGACTGCACAGGTGGTACTGATTGTCCCTCTCATGACCTGGCTGTTCTAGGGACGAAGGTGGAGAAGGAGGGAGACTACAGGTTAGAAGCTGCGGTCTCGGCTGGGTTGTGGGAGGGCACTAGGCATGTTGTTCGTGGAGACAGTGCAAGGCAGTTATTTACTAGGCTATGGCAGTACTTTCGCATGTTTGTTGCTTCTCCAGGCCTGATGTACGGGGTAGAATCCGACATGCAGGCTGGAGATAGTGCAAGGCTCAGTTTAATTCCCTACCGTATAAATCCTGCTCGACAGCCTATGGTGCAAGCAGAGCTGGATTACGTGTGGACGAAGGCTCTGAGGGATAAGGAATGTCGTGAGTGGTCGTTGCTTGTAACTTTGTCCGAGCGTGCTAAAGAGGTATGTGGTTTTGTTGTGGACGGGAGTACCTACCAGTGCAATGTTGTGCCTGACGGACTTAAGAATGCACCAGCAACGTGTCAGAGCCTGATGAATGAAAGTGAAAAGGACAATGATGCGCTGGGGCATTTCGAGATCTATGTTCCAGCCTATGGTCCGGTCGGTGTAGTTTACCCAGATCATTACCCTCTCGAGATCTTGGACCAGTTTCACAATCGGAATATGAGGCTGACCAGGTGGTCACTAAGGTTATTGGTATATAACCTGGACATAAGCCATATTGCCGGTTGTGACAACGAGGTTGCATGTGGTCGTTCAGGGGTATATGATCCTGGGTAAATTGACACACGGGTAGCCTCCTGCTTTAGTTTGAATAGTATTTTGCGCTTGGTGCTTGTTGGCTCGCGGTTGTAGCCCAGCGTATTGGGTCGTAAAGCAGGATTGTTGAGCGTTTGGTATAGAAGAAAATAGGCTGCCCTTATAGTGCAGCCGGAAAAAAAAACATATTAAAATATAAAAATCATATAAAAACTCTTTCTTTTTGATGAAGATAATTGTATAAGTTTGTCATAGCCTATAAGGTTTGAGTAGTCCACGAACTATCAAACGGCTGAGCTGCTGTAAGCTCGCTCTGGGAGCATGATATTATGTCTTTTACTATTGTTGGGAGGAGTTATGAAATGTGATTTTTTTTTTTTTTTTTTATAAGATGTGTTTTAGTGATAAACTCAGCGTTGTTTTAGTGCCATGCGGTCGCTGGGTGTGAGGGGTTTGATGGGGTTCTGTATATCAGATTTTAGCTCAGGGTTGAGCAAGTAAAATCTTGGGGGAGGTGTGACGCATGTCGAGTATGAGCATGCTGTACAGAACGCCCAGTCAGGCCCCACCCTCGCTAGGATCGTCAGGGCAGGAACTTTGGCTGTAGTCTGTGTAGAGTTTCCTAACTCAGTTTATGTGAACCGTTGTACTATAAGTATTATCATTATGTATTTTGTTTTCTTCTGAGTCAACGAGTTCTATTTTATATCATTGTATATATGTATTGTGTGTGGGACTTATATATGATGATGAGAGAGAGAGTTATGTGGCGCCGGCCGGTGAGCGCGCCACGAGGTGTGTAGGCCTCACTCCCTCCTTCCTCCTCCCTTCCTCCCTTTCAGCGCGTGGGAAGTTCTTTGTCGATCCCAGATTGAGAGAGAATATGACGTCATGATTGCCAGTGGGCGGTCCTTAAGTAGTTTGAGATATGCCGCTAGAGGGCCGAGTATAAAAAGAGAGGTTCGTGCCACCAGCCATCAGAACTCATCAGGCAAAGCGACCTCTCATATCCCTTGCAACTATCGATATTCTTCCGACTGATGTGAACTTTCTCTACTCTCTGAACAGCCTATTTTCTTCTCTTCTCGTCCCTTTTTAACCAATGACCCCTTTGGTGCAGATTTAGTCAGCCAAAGTATTATCGCTTGAGTTCTCACGAGATAAGTGCCTGTTAGATAGCCTATTTTTGGAAGGGTTAACTAGAATAGGATTGATTGATGTTTGTTGCACTCGTATATGTATTTCCCTGTGTACTATTATTCATGTTCCTGTTTTCTGCTGGTTTAGGTAATGCTAGACTGGGATAGGGTTCCTCGAGTTGTGATTTCCTATGAGTGCTAGGTTGGTTGAACCAGCACAATTGCAACGGAGACGTGGGAAGCCTAGGGGGTCTTTTTGATTGTGTACCGTGGGAGTTTAGCACTGTGTTGCGAGTGAGGGCTTTTGCCTGTGCCACCCAACACTGTGCTATCTCATTTGCTTGACTTTGAGAGGATCGCCAGGAGAGAACCAGATACTAGTGATCTGGATCTCTCAAGAGAGCATCCCGTCAATTACCGTAATTTGGCCGCACAGTCTTAAGGACCTCGCTAGGCTACGAGCCGCTTGCTCAGCCATTGTCTCCTAACCTTAGATATCTCAGCTAGACTTTGCTCGACCAGCAGATACAGTATAGTATTGAAGCTTCTCCTTATGTATATTATTGTTTAAGCACTATTGATTTCATGTGTGGCACGCTTAGCTACTTCAGAGATTAGTGGCCCACGAGCACAATCTTAGTAGGCTATTGCTAGTGCATTGTCGGAGTATTTCTTCTTAATGTTTGCCATATCCTATTGCTTATTCTTATAATTCTTCTTATGTCAATTTAAAGCCTTTAATTACCAGTGAGTTATTCATTAAATTGCTGTTCAAAATCCGATACTTACTTCTTATGAGTATTCGAGAAGCATCTAACTTATCAGAAGATTCCTTGCTTGATGCTCGAGGACTATTGTTTAGCGTAACGTAATAGTGCCGATCCGAAGTAGAGGGTGGAGGACTTCTTAAGTTCTTAGTTCAAGGGTGGATTACTTCGGCTTCGGCCAACACTATTCTTTAGTGTTGTAGTACTTTCTTCTTTGTTTGATTGTTGACCAGACTAGATAACTCCCGTCTTGCTATTAGTCTGTTGTGTGAAACGCTAGTACCGAGTTCTTGTATACCCCGTTATAGCAGATAGAACTCTGGAGGGTAGTGGCGTTTTTTGTTCGGCTGGCAGTACTCTGGGGTTGGGATCGTGTGTTTCCGTTGTGGCAGCGAGCCATACTCGAGTCCTGTGTAAGAGCCCTAGTGTACCCGAGTGCCCGGTCGTAACAGTGTGGAGAATGTATGTATGTATATACTCAGGCACTAACCCCATTACTGGGGGTGGCCGACACGAGACAGAGCTCGAACAGAAACAACATTTAAAGTTCCTATTCTCAGGGTCCGGGACAACTTTCACGTTCTCTTGCCCGTTTCTCTGTCTCGTCGAGTAGGAAAATAATACATTTATGTGGACAATAATCAATGAAATTGAGAGCATGTGTATGTGCTTATGTGTATGTGTGAGAGAGAGACAGAGTGTGTGTGTGTGTGTGTAAGTGTCAGAGTGTGAGCAGAGAGGTTAGGTGGAGTGTGTGCTAGTTCGCGCGACATGTTTGCAGTTTTGATTGTGTTTGGGTTATGCTCGTACCTGTGTGGTAGGAGTGGGGTAGGTCTGGTGTGGTGGGAGTGGGGTAGGTCTGGTGTGGTGTGAGTTGGGTAGGTTTGGTGTGGTGGGAGTTGGGTAGGTCTGGTGTGGTGGGAGTTGGGTAGGTCTGGTGTGGTGGGAGTGGGGTTGGTCTGGTGTGGTGGGAGTTGGGTAGGTCTGGTGTGGTGGGAGTGGGGTAGGTCTGGTGTGGTGGGAGTTGGGTAGGTCTGGTGTGGTGGGAGTTGGGTAGGTTTGGTGTGGTGGGAGTTAGGTAGGTCTGGTGTGGTGGGAGTGGGGTAGGTCTGGTGTGGTGGGAGTGGGGTAGGTCTGGTGTGGTGGGAGTTGGGTAGGTCTGGTGTGGTGGGAGTGGGGTAGGTCTGGTGTGGTGGGAGTGGGGTAGGTCTGGTGTGGTGGGAGTGGGGTAGGTCTGGTGTGGTGGGAGTGGGGTAGGTCTGGTGTGGTGGGAGTGGGGTAGGTCTGGTGTGGTGGGAGTTGGGTAGGTCTGGTGTGGTGGGAGTTGGGTAGGTCTGGTGTGGTGGGAGTTGGGTAGGTCTGGTGTGGTGGGAGTTAGGTAGGTCTGGTGTGGTGGGAGTTAGGTAGGTCTGGTGTGGTGGGAGTTGGGTAGGTCTGGTATGGTGGGAGTGGGGTAGGTCTGGTGTGGTGGGAGTTGGGTAGGTCTGGTGTGGTGAGAGTGGGGGTAGGTCTGGTGTGGTGGGAGTTGGGTAGGTTTGGTGTGGTGGGAGTTGGGTAGGTTTGGTGTGGTGGGAGTGGGGTAGGTCTGGTGTGGTGGGAGTTGGGTAGGTCTGGTGTGGTGGGAGTTGGTTGGGTAGGTTTGGTGTGGTGGGAGTTGGGTGGGTAGGTTTGGTGTGGTGGGAGTTGGGTGGGTAGGTTTGGTGTGGTGGGAGTTGGGTGGGTAGGTTTGGTGTGGTGAGAGTTGGGTGGGTAGGTTTGGTGTGGTGGGAGTTGTGTAGGTCTGGTGTGGTGGGAGTTGGTGGGGTAGGTTTGGTGTGGTGGGAGTTGGGTAGGTTTGGTGTGGTGGGAGTTGGGTAGGTTTGGTGTGGTGGGAGTTGGGTATGTCTGGTGTGGTGGGAGTTGGGTAGGTTTGGTGTGGTGCGAGTTGGGTAGGTCTGGTGTGGTGGGAGTTGGGTAGATTTGGTTTGGTGGGAGTTGGGTAGGTCTGGTGTGGTGGGAGTTGAGTAGGTTTGGTGTGGTGGGAGTTGGGTAGATTTGGTGTGGTGGGAGTTGAGTAGGTCTGGTTTGGTGGGAGTTGAGTAGGTCTGGTGTGGTGGGAGTTGAGTAGGTCTGGTGTGGTGGGAGTCGGGTAGGTTTGGTGTGGTGGGAGTTGGGTAGATTTGGTGTGGTGGGAGTTGAGTAGGTTTGGTGTGGTGGGAGTTTTGTAGGTCTGGTGTGGTGGGAGTTGTGTAGGTCTGGTGTGGTGGGAGTTGGGTCGGTAGGTTTGGTGTGGTGGGAGTTGGGTGGGTAGGTTTGGTGTGGTGGGAGTTGGGTGGGTAGGTTTGGTGTGGTGGGAGTTGGGTGGGTAGGTTTGGTGTGGTGGGAGTTGGGTGGGTAGGTTTGGTGTGGTGGGAGTTGGGTGGGTAGGTTTGGTGTGGTGGGAGTTGTGTAGGTCTGGTGTGGTGGGAGTTGGTTGGGTAGGTTTGGTGTGGTGGGAGTTGGGTAGGTTTGGTGTGGTGGAAGTTGGGTAGGTTTGGTGTGGTGGGAGTTGGGTAGTTTTGGTGTGGTGGGAGTTGGGTAGGTCTGGTGTGGTGGGAGTTGGGTAGGTCTGGTGTGGTGGGAGTTGGGTAGGTCTGGTGTGGTGGGAGTTGGGTAGGTTTGGTGTGGTGGGAGTTGGGTAGGTTTGGTGTGGTGGGAGTTGGGTAGGTTTGGTGTGGTGGGAGTTGGGTAGGTCTGGTGTGGTGGGAGTTGGGTAGGTCTGGTGTGGTGGGAGTTGGGTAGGTCTGGTGTGGTGGGAGTTGGGTAGATCTGGTGTGGTGGGAGTTGTGTAGGTCTGGTGTGGTGGGAGTTGGGTGGGTAGGTTTGGTGTGGTGGGAGTTGGGTGGGTAGGTTTGGTGTGGTGGGAGTTGTGTAGGTCTGGTGTGGTGGGAGTTGGTTGGGTATGTTTGGTGTGGTGGGAGTTGGGTAGGTTTGGTGTGGTGGGAGTTGGGTAGGTCTGGTGTGGTGGGAGTTGGGTAGGTCTGGTGTGGTGGGAGTTGGGTGGGGATGGCGCGTGCTCGTTTCTAGTGCTTTAGCCTTGAAGTACGGAGTCACCTTTTTCCATTTTGGTTAGGCTTCATTAAACGAATGTCTTCACCTTAGGAATTATCTTTAAAAATTATAGGGTATATAATATCCCAATGGTCGAGCTCTCATAGGCAGCTCTTGCGTTTGTTTCATGAGGCAAGTGGTTTAAAATATGGCACATATACTTGTTGACCTAATTTAATATCCTACATTTACTAAATTACGTCATAGAAGCTCGATCAACAGGTAGAAACATTAAACATTTATAATGACACTGGCGGACCCAAGCAAGATTTTTGGAGTGTCTGCTAAGCCTCACATCCAGCCAATGATGAAAAGAATCAGACAACAAAATGCGGACATGTGCTACGTGTGAGCTCGTCCATTAGCACTTTGACTCCTACTGAACCTTCCTTATGTTTATGAAATGAGAAGAATCTTAATCCTGAATATAAACATAATTCTTTTAGAGTGACAATGTTAACTGCCATATCAATATTCTACTATTTTTTAGTGAATGCCTATCAAATTATGCCTATCAAATTATATTACAATATATAGTTTCAAAATATAATATTTATGCTTGTAATTATAAATACTATTATAAATACTATTAATGTTTATTCTCTGTTTTCAGGTAAGTGAATCTCCAACTCAGAAGATGAGTGGGTATGTATGTGAGACAAACACTACTAAGGTAGGTGCCAGACTTAAGTTGGGGCCAATCTAGGAGTGTCATAGGTGCCAAGGTAAGCCGAGGAGAGCAAGTCAGGTAGGGCCATATAAAATATGTATGTCAGATCATGTATATGTTGCATGTAGTACTGAGAATGTGTGTTTGAAATGTTAATGTGTGTATTACAAAATATTTGCGTTTAAAATAGCTAGCCGTCATTATTCTGATTAGCAAGGTGGGACACATTAATTTTCACTTAGCTCAATTCATCCTTTTTGAGTGTTATTTGGGTTTTACCCACATCTTATTTATCTGATAAAATATGAAAAATGCAACTATTTTATTTTGTAGTGTAGGTAATAGGGCAGTTAAAGCTTAATGTCGTATTAAAGGAAATGCACAATATACAGAAAAAGAGAATGGGCAGTGCCCGAACTTAAAGCAAATGATGGTGAGCGGCCCTCAAAGTGAATATATTATTATATTATATTTGCAATGGGGTAGGTGGGTGGGTGGCAACTTTGTAACCCCGTAATCGTTAAACTAACACTACACTGTATTGTTCATGACTATCCTTGGCTTCATATCCGTGTCCTTGCAAGTTGTTGTTGTATTACATTGAAGCCTGTGTTACAGTCATAATAATTGATAGTTCATTGAAAATCTGGTTCATAAGATATGTAATCTGAAGTTGTTACCATTTTCCCCGTGTTTTTTTTTTAATTCCCGGAGACTAATATCATATGCTTTACGTCATATACGTAGAGAGCTATTGTCGCTTCACACAAGTTCGTCGTCGAACTCATGGTTTTGAAATTACTCCTGTTCAATTTATTTTGGAGTTGTGTGTGTGTGTGGGGGGGGGGGGGGGGGAGTAAATCTCACCGAATATAGAACAGGTACACTAAATATATTATTTTTGTTACATTTTGCATGCAGAAAGTTTCCAATAGTATATCAAACAATTAATGCTAATTAAATATGTGTACCAGTGTCATTAGACTCTAGGTGTATGCGGTATATTGCATACACATTACACAAGTTATGGCTGACAAGTCGTGGCTGTTTAGAAAACTATCTATCTATCTATCTATCTATCTATTGCCTGACGCTGTGATCCCCGAAGGGGTGGCCACGAACGAACCACCCCCATGCACCTCTGTCCCCAGTCAGTCGACGCCCCTCCTCCCAACCAGCACCGCCTTCATCCATATACTTGCTCACTCCTTCCTTCCACCTCTCCTGCGGTGCACCTCTCTCTCTTTGTCCTTCCACCTCGCTCTGGTACACCCTCTTAGTCATTCTCTTGCTTTCCATACGTTCCATATGGCCGAACCATCTCAAGTTGTTCCTTTTCACACTTCCAGCAGATCTACCTTCACACCACACCTCCTTATTACCTCCTCATTCGTCTGTCTATCCCTCCATGTAACTCCACATGCACTTCTCAAGTAACTGATTTCCACCGCTCTCACTCATGGTCTAAGTCTCTTCCCGAACGTCCATGCTTCGCTTCCGTAAGTTAGTGTTGGGATTACCACACTGTTTTTCAAGGACTTCTTCACTTCCATACTGACCACCCTATTTTTTGTTACTGCTTTCAACATTCCTACGACCCTCTTCCCCTGTTGCACCCTCTCCCGCACTTCTTCATCCATAGTCCCATCTTTACTCAACACACTGCCCAGATACTTAAAAGAGCTGACGATCTCCATAGCCTGACCATTCAACTTCACCTCACACTCTGTGACTTCACCCCTTTCGAAGACCATAACCTTGCTCTTCCCCGCATTTACCTTCAAATTCCGTTTTTCGCACACTGTTCCAAACTCATTTACCAGACCCTGCAACTCCCATTCATTATCGCTCATCAGAACTGTATCATCCGCAAACAGCAGTATAGGTAGCTTCCACTCATTTCCCTCCCTTTTCAGCGATACAGCAACATCCACTGCTCTTCCTTATATTTCTTTCATGACTCCATCCATATATACAGTAAACAACCACGGGAACATCACACACCCCTGTTTCAACCCAACATTCAGGTCAAAGAATTCGCTCTGCTCATTCTCCACACATACTGCCGCCTTTGCACCCTCATACATGCTCTTCACTGCTTTCAGCAACTTGCCATCTACTCCGTATATTCTAAGTACTTTCCACATACCTTCTCTATCCACTCTGTCATAAGCCTTCTCCAAGAAAACTATCACTTTCTATAAATTTATCTACGCTTTACTTGGTAGAATGATTACTTGGTGAGATGGTGCAATATCTACAAAGTATTTTTTTCTCTAGCACAAGTGTTTAGGTTTAGCAACCCAGCACTATCAGGGTACGAAAACTATCTGTAAAAAATATAATTGCCTGCAGTTTAATTTCTAAGTAATCTCTCAAGCAAGTACATCAAAATATAATTAATCAGAAACTCCTGTCTTTTTAAGGAACTACTATACAATAATGATGTACACTCTGTATAACTGTATAACTATCTATCTATCTATCTATATATATATATATATATATATATATATATATATATATATATATATATATATATATATATCGTATACCAATAATGTATTAATGTAACTAATGTAATGTAATGTGACGTGTTTATACATTTCTGAAAATACTTAAAGTAGTGAACGAGTTAATCACTTTCTGTTTTGTTTATACTCGAGATATTTCCATAAAGTTGAAATTGTGCAGTTAGGCCATGACTTCTTCTTGTGCCTATGCATTCATGCTAAAACGAGGGAGAAAATCAAATATAGTGACTATATGGAGGTAACGATTAACCCCGCCAGAACTCATATTTGCCACAAAAAAAAAAAAAAAAAAATCACTAAAGAGTACATACATTTTAAAGCAAGGGAATAGGTCACTTTATAATTATAGAGGTAGTACATGACTTTCTACATCGACTGTAAAGCATTGCCCACAATCACCAACTTAATAATGGTAAACAAAGTACATACATATGCATCATTTCTATCCTTATTTAGATTAGTTTATCACTCCCATTTTATCTGTTCAGGGTAAATGATTATAGACACTTTAATTACCCCTTTCATTCCTCCTCCAAACGCATTAATTTTTACAGCGTGGGGTCGAGGGGATTTTTCTCGCTCTGCCAACTCCCAGCCCTCTTCCACTTCCAACTTATTTTCCACTCAAACTTTTTAATCTGCCACCCAGGGGACTTCCACTGGGAGGTTAATTAACTAATGGACCCTTGCCTCTAGACGTATTGCCGGGGCCCTCATGTCCTATATTGGCAGTTGTTAGGACGGGCTCAGGGAAGAGGGGCAAATATAGACTAAAAGTAGACTAAGTTTGTTTGATCTTATTTACCAGTACTGTTTTTTCTTTCTTTTTTCTCTTGTTTTTGTTTAGTTTAGTTAGCCTATCGGTACATTATTTTGTTGGGTTTTGGAAGTGTTTTGTTATACCAAACAAATATACTCAATAACTAAACAGAATCATAAACAGCGTGTTTTATAGTATATACAGGGTGTCCCAACTTTGAAGTGCACAACTTCATGGTATGATATTTTAAAATATCTTCATCATAGTATGGTAAAATAAACACAAGGTGAGGGTGGGATAGTCCCTTTAACAGCTGGGCATGCCTCATGGGAAAATATAATTTTCAACATGGAGTATCTCAACAACGGTTGAGATTCGGATTTTGTTTTATAGATGATTTCATACTTATAGTTATTTATGTAACCTAATCCCAAAGTTTGGCACACCTATATTTCATGCTTATAGTTATTTATGTAACCTAATCCCAAAGTTTGGCACACCTATATTTCATGCTTATAGTTATTTATGTAACCTAATCCCAAAGTTTGGCACACCTATATTTCATGCTTATAGTTATTTATGTAACCTAATCCCAAAGTTTGGCACACCTATATTTGGGAACCCTGTATAGGACACGAGATCAGAATCATAGTTATTAGTATTCGCACTCGGGGAAGAGGGGTACATAATGGAAGGTTCAGCATTTGTTGCTGCAGATGAAATGTGTATAGTATTTAATTTACTACCCATTGATATGATGTTATTCTGAAAGGGTTTTGGTTTAGGATACGAAATTCTTTTTACGTAATTGGCAGTTGTTGGGACGGGTCGGGCAAGAAGGGTAAATAAAGGCTGAGGGAGGGACTTTCCTTCACTAAATTATGTTTAGTTTTCATTTAGGTTGTATCTTGTATTGAAAGGGCCCCTTAACCCGTTCAGCACCATGACGTAATGTTCATCATATTGTGGTTACCATTAGACGATTTTCTTTAGTTTGTAATCAACATATACGAATGTAATGGGTAAATACGATCTCAATAAACACTCTTAGTAGGTCCTTCTTAAACTGCATAAAATCATCTAATTTTAGCCAGAATCAAAGTTAAAAAGACGTCACGGTGCTGAAGGGGTTAAAGGTAAACAAAATAATAATAAACTAAAATAATAAATACTATGTATAGATATCATTGTTACGACATCTATACTTAGTTTATTTGTTCAACAGGAAGGACCTTTTTTATGTTTTTATTTTTATTTTTTGCCAGACGCCGTAATTCCCGAGAAGGGGTGGCCATGAACATAGGCGTTTGTCAGGAATTGCTAGGTCAAGTTGCCCGGGCTTGACATCTTCTACCAATAATAATTTGATAGTGAGGGCTCGATCAGCTAAACCTTTTATCAGCAGCCGACGCTCTACTGACTATGTCACATAATATATAATAATAGATATCTCAACTGTTTGTTTGAGTCATAAATTGTTTTCCTTATGTAGGCCTATATGAAACTTGATGTTGGCTTGTTGCTTAAATGCTCATAGTAGTCTGATTATACTTTTATTGGAAATTTAACATTTAATTTAAACTGAAAACATCGATAATATACGTTAAGGATACCCAATCTCTATTACACTGATACCCTTCACAGTTATGAGTTAACCACATATTTGGTACATAGTGAAACCATACATCGACTCCACCAAAGTTTCACTACACACTGAAAGCTACTGAAAAACATTCTTAGCATCTATACTTTCGTTATGCTATATATTGATTTTACTATAATGTAAGGTAATGAAACGTATATTTAGATTCCTGTGAACATGTTGGGAAGATGCTTTACAGAATCACCACAAACATTCTTGACTATAATATAGATCGGTAAATCTACAGTCTACACCGTTAGAACTTCAATGACAGAAGAGAGAGTTGCAACATAACACTACAGAAGTGTTTCATTGTAGTAAGTAAGCACATAGTTAAACATTACAACTATTTAACTTATATAAATTATGTATTATCATTCTGAATACGAGTACATTCTCGTGTGTTATTTAAAATATATATTATATTAAAAGACATCCGCCTATCGCTCCCTGTATTACATAATACCTTTTTTTTCGGCGTAAAAGGAAAATTAATTTCCTGTTCTATTTCCTATTTTGTCTCAAATATTTATATTCAGGTATTTATGTACCATCTATATATCTCGTTTCATAACTGTTTCTATTATCGTCTTTCCAAAATTCTTATACCTGAATTAATGTTCATTGTATATTTATGTAATCATTATTCCTTCTTCTCCCATCTTTGCATTATATTCCTATACTTATGATTGGTATTACATTCCAAATATCTCCCCATAATAATCATGGCTTACACTCTCCCTGTTCAATTTGTTTCACGATGCAGTATATATTTATCTATTTCAGTCAACCTTTACCAATGTTATCATAGTATCCCTTGTAATTGTATCCGATCCACGCTTTCTACGTATTTTATATTTTTATTTTCTATTCTAACATATCGTTTACTGTTTGTCTCATTGTTTGTGCTCTATATATTCATAGTTTCAGTTTCTCCCTACCCTCCTTTCACTCTTACCCATATTTCATCTACTCTCTCTCTCTCTCTCTCTCTCTCTCTCTCTCTCTCTCTCTCTCTCTCTCTCTCTCTCTCTCTCTCTCTCTCTCTCTCTCTCTCTCTCTCTCTCTCTCTCTCTCTCTTCCCCCTCAGGGTTCAGTACTGGGTCCAATATTATTCACAATATATATTTATGATGTAGACACCGGCATCAATCATGTAATTTCCAAATTCGCCGATGACATCAAAATAGCAAATACAATAATTTCGGAGAGCGATATAATTAGCCTGTAATCAAATCTAAACAAAATCACGGAGTGTTCAGAAAATTGGCTAAGATGTAAACAAATTTCAGATACTACAAATGGGCTCCCAAAACAATAAATGCGAATGCCACATGAATGGAGAAAAGGTAAAGAGTGTATCACAGATAAAATATCTAGGAGTGCTTATATACAAAAATCGAAATTCTACAAGCCAATGCACCGCAGTAGCTAACAAAGCTAACAAAACACAAGGTTTCATTAAAAGAAATGTTCGTTAACATAGTAAAGACATAGTTATACTATTATACAAAAGTATGGTGAGGCTGCATCAGGAGTATGCTGCTCAGCGTTGGTCTCCCTAATTAATAACATTTATAGAATAACTTGAATCCGTTCAGCGTAGAACAACAAAGTGTATCCCTTCCCTTAGAAATAAACCATTCAATGAGAGATTAAGAAAACTCGAGTTGTTTTTACTTAAGAAACGGGGAATAAGGGGACAGTTGATAAAGTGTTTTAAGATACTAAAAGGATTTAGTAACGTAAATTCCAATAATTTATATCAGGTAGTCAAAGAGAATTCCACAAGGAGAAACAAATTAAAACTAATTGGCAGGGAAGTGAAACTAGACACAACCTAAAATGTCTTACCTCACAGAATAATTGGTGAGTTCCCTAATGAAGTTATAAACAGTGGCTCAATATACACATTTAAAAAAAGGGTTATACGCATATAACAGAAATTTTGGTTTTGAGTAGAAACTAATTACGGACAAAATAACCTGGCAAAAATCAACACTGTTTTCAGTTGAAGAGGGCAGAAAAAAGGTAAAGGTATGTAAGCCATATCCTTTCTATTTCAAATTATTCTATAAATTCCTTCAGCAATTTCCAAGCCCTATAAGGTTATTCACTTCTAACTGTTTTCGTGTACAACAAATTGACAGAGGGAGAGGAAGGTGGGGAGAGAACATTAATTTTGGCAATTCTTTCCTACCACTTTCTCTTAGGGTTGCTATCTCTATTAGGATTAAGTCCTGGCCACCTTGCATGGATCGTAGTATGTAAGTGGCCAGTGTCTCTATGTCAATCTATGTAAAATGTGTATATGTGTGTGTGTGTGTGTGTGTGTGTAAGTGTGTATGTTCCTTCTATCGCATTGTGCTACTATACTTTCTGACGGTCATATCTTACAGTGCTAAACATTATTACAGTCTCTCTCTCTCTCTCTCTCTCTCTCTCTCTCTCTCTCTCTCTCTCTCTCTCTCTTGTTTAAAACCTTCCACGCCCCCTATTTTCCCTCCTCCCCCTCCCCAGTAATAGGCTCAGGAAGGCTAAAGACGCATAATAAGTAGAATAACCTTTAGGCTGGCGAGAAAAGCGCATATATTTTACAACCCTAAGCACCATGGAGCTCGCTTTTTCAGACCATCATTCATCTTGACAGGCTATGAGGAGACAAAAATATATATATATACAATTATATTCCTTTTATATTATAAATATTGGTATTATTTTTATCTCGCTTATTACCTTTATATGAATTATGTTTATAGTTTGGTCCATTAAATGGTACCTTTATTTTAATATTCTTCTTACATCTAGATTATTGTGGTAATTTTAGGAATTATTTTAGTCAATAGGAGCGTTCAATCTGCAGACAAATATGCCAGCTATTACTAGATGCTTTAATTATCGTAATACTATGTGAACAAGACTAGGAAGGGTGTCGATCAGTTTATATTATTTTTCCTTGTTAATACTGTTTTTCTTGAAGTTATCCAAGTTTCATAACAAGCTCATTTAAAAATTTGATAGTCTTAATGTGCATTAAATTGATTTGGTATATCCTTTGGGTGCAACAGAGGAAGAGAATTGTAGGAACGCTGAAAGCAGTTACAAGGAGTATACGGTGGTTAGCATGGAAGTATAGTAATCATTGCATGATAGTGTGGTAATCCCTTCATTGTCAAACGGGAGTGAAGCATGGACGTTGTTGAAGAGGCACAAATCAAGAATGAGAGGGCTGGAAATGAGGTACTTAAGAAGTACATGTGGAGTTACATGGAGGGATAGACAGACGAATGAGGAACTAAGAGAGCGGTGTGATCTGGATGTGGATGTGCTGGAGTGTGAAAAGGAACACCTTGAGATGGTTCGGCCATGTGGAACGTATGGGAAGCAAGAGAATGACTAAGACAGTGTACGAGAGTGAGGTGGAACAGCAGAGAGGGAGAGGAAGACTGAAAGTGAGGTGGAAGGATGGAGTTGAGAGGCATATGAGTGAAAGCGGTGTTGGATGGGAGGAGGGGTGTCTGCTGACAGAGGTGCTTGGGGGCGGTTCATTCGAGGCCAATCCTTCAGGGATCATCTTGTCTGGCAATAGAGAGATAGATGTAGATAGATAGATATATATCCTTTGGCTCACTACTTTATTGTATAGAGAGCAGAACAAAATACGGAGTACTGAGATAAATCCACGACGAAACTGTATATATATACAGCCTTAACACATAGAAAACATGTCTGATATACTGCGTGTTCTTTCGTATGTCAATGAGTTTTCTGTATTATTTATATCTAAGATAAACAGTAATTTAATGCCTAAAAAAAACATTGTGTCACTTTACTTTTATTCTCTGAACAAGACTGCTGTACTTGCAACACAACTATTTTTTTTATAGAGGTTGTTCATTGACTGATGTATAGGCCCATATTTAGTAAATCAAATTATATTCATTATTTCATATATATATATATATATATATATATATATATATATATATATATATAATATATATATATATATATATATATATATATATATATATATAATGTTATTATTATTATTATTATATGAGATGCCGAAGTCTCCAACCAGGGTGCAGAAACACCATCAAGATCAATCCACACAAAACACCCGGAGGCACTGGAGAGAGACTATGGTAACTTAGGAAAAAATAAAAACATACACTGTATACTGTACTGTACATATACACATATTAAACACAGATAACATATTATGCAGTGGAGGATAT
>JBAKBP010033831.1:20000-21415 GCA_037953745.1 Lithodes maja | reverse complement strand
GGGTCTCCCTCCTCGGGTGGGTGAAAGGGGTAGGTGCGCGTCCTCTCTCTGTGATGGTCGTCTGGGCGGCTGTGGCTGGGGGCTTGCCATATTACAAGTGTTTGTAATAACCCTTGTACAAAGTACAAAGGAAATCAAGCAACAACAGATCTAGTGACCCTTCTAGGTTGCTTGTCCTCCAAAACACTGAGGATCAAGTGTCCAAACAGTGGTTTAGAGTGGGTAAGGGAACATTGGAAAGGGAATTACTGCCCTGGAACTAATGTCCGTGGCAGGATTAGGAAGTTAGTAGGGGACAGATGGGTTAGTAACTGAGGGGGGCATAAAATAAAATTATTAATTTACAAACGCAGTCAGTCGCGGGTTTGAAGCGAGATATTTGTCTAGGCGGAATTTAAATGAATCAACGGTGATGCAGTCTATAACGTTTCGGGGAAGCCCATTCCACAAGTTGACAACTCGATTGAAGAAGAAATTCTTAGATTCGTGTGAGTTAAAAGATTTACCAATAATTTTGCAACCGTTTCCCCGCGTGTAATTAGATTGGTCGATAGTGAAGTACTTACTACAGTTCATATTGTCGATGCCTTTGATGATTTTGAACACTTGAATTAAGTCACCTCTTAATCTGCGCTGGGTTAAAGGAAATAGATTTAATTCTCTAAGACGCTCTTCGTATGGTTTGTTCTTTAGGCTAGGTATAATTTTGGTAACTCTACGTTGAACTCGTTCTAGCTTGTTTATATCTTTTTGGTAATAAGGGCACCAGGATTGAACGCAGTATTCCAGAAGAGGGCGGACTAAGGAATTGTAAAGGGTTAGGATAACTTCTTTGGATTTATGCTCAAATGACCTGCCTATAAAGCCAATTATTTTGTTTGCCTTCTTAACAACTTCTGAACATTGTTGACTCGGTTTTAGTTTACTCGATATTGTTACTCCCAGATCGGTTTCTCTGTTTACATTCTTAAGCTGAGTGCCATTCATCGAATAGTTTGCTTTCTCATTTAGGTATCCGATATGTAGTACTTTACATTTATCCGCATTGAAACTCATTTGCCAAATTTGGGCCCAACATGACAATTTATCTAGATTGTGTTGCATATCGTCAACTTGTTCTTTTGAGAGTACGCTATTTGCAATTTTTGTATCGTCAGCAAATTTTGAGATTGTACAGGTGAGGCCCTCATCTATGTCGTTGATGTAAATTAGAAAGAGAATTGGTCCTAGTACCGATCCCTGGGGTACCCCGCTACTTACATTGGTCCATTTAGATGCCTTACCGTTTATGACTACTCTTTGCTTTCTGTCGCTGAGCCAAGTTTCTATCCATTTCAACACACCGTCTTGTATTCCATGCGCTTTTAGTTTTAGCAGTAAACGTTTGTGGGGAACTTTGTCAAAGGCCTTTTGAA
>JBAKBP010033831.1:5000-15000 GCA_037953745.1 Lithodes maja | reverse complement strand
GTTATAGTTAGTTAATTAGCTACTGTATAGTTAGTTATAGTTAGTGAGTTATAGTTAGTTAATTAGCTATAGTTAGTTATAGTTAGTGAGTTATAGTTAGTTAATTAGCTATAGTTAGTTATAGTTAGTGAGTTATAGTTAGTTAATTAGCTGTAGTTAGTTATAGTTAGTGAGTTATAGTTAGTTAATTAGCTATAGTTAGTTATAGTTAGTGAGTTATAGTTAGTTAATTAGCTATAGTTAGTTATAGTTAGTGAGTTATAGTTAGTTAATTAGCTACTGTATAGTTAGTTATAGTTAGTGAGTTATAGTTAGTTAATTAGCTATAGTTAGTTATAGTTAGTGAGTTATAGTTAGTTAATTAGCTATAGTTAGTTATAGTTAGTCAGCTGGATAATTGTGATAGTATTTTTTGTCTATGTGTATGAAGGAGATAAAAGACATGTTGCCTGCAACGAGTGTCTCCCCTAAAGCCAAAAGAGTGACATAGCCAAATTCAAGGAGAGTTGGGGTCAAAATTCCTGGACACACGAAGTTTAAAGCAGTTTAAGTCATAGGATGAAGGATGAATTAACATGATTTATTCTGCCCCAATCAGAAATAATTGATAAATCAGATCCCTCTCAGTCCTAGAGGTAGATTATATGCTAAACCATTTTTGTTTTCCTATTTCAATGAAGGAGACGAGAGGCAAGGCGGCCTGTAACAAGTGTCTCCTCAAAAATCGAAAGAATGATAGAGAGCCAAATTCAAGATGCATTTGACACAAAATGACCGGATACACGGAGCTTCAAGCAGTCTAAATCATAGGATGAAGGAAAGACAGATTGAGGGAGTTTAAGGGGACATGGGCAGGTTTTCTGGACCACTTTCTCCCTCATGTTTAGTCCCATTAGTTTTCAGATGTTAAGATGATTGCCCCATTAGTTAGTCGATTTTAAGACCCTTCGCCCCATTTCTACGTCAATATTTAGACCTTTCGTGCTATTTAGGTGTCGATTTTTTCCCTGGCGAACGATAGTGAGCCTGTAATGTTGGAAGAACCGGCCTTCGGCCGGATAATTTTTCTACCGAAAAATGTACAAATTAATCTAGAAGGGGGATCTAATGGATGTTTTTTTTAAATTCGATGGAGGTCTAGGGAGGAAACTAGAAAAATAATGAATACATGCAAAAATCGCCCAAAAAGTGAACCATCCCCCCTTAAAGGTAACTAGAGTTAGAAGGAAAGTATGTCAACGTGCTGAAAGTATGTCAACGTGCTGAAAGTATGTCAACGTGCTGAAAGTATGTCAACGTGCTGAAAGTATGTCAACGTGCTGAAAGTATGTCAACGTGCTGAAAGTATGTCAACGTGCTGAAAGTATGTCAACGTGCTGAAAGTATGTCAACGTGCTGAAAGGAGTAATACAATCATTTTGCAGAAGGAAAGGGTATTACATTCTTCTCTGAAAAGGCATAACGCAGGAAGAATGATGAGGCGGGAGACATTCTGCTGAAAATATGTGAGGGTTGGCGAGGCTGTCATCTGCAGTCCTGACCCATCACAGACATATAGACAGACAGACAGACACAGCGGGAAATAAATAAAGATAGATAGATAGTTAGATAGATGGAGAGAGAGAGGGTGAGTGTGTGTATGAGTATGTGTGTGTGTGAGAGAGAGAGAGTGTGATTATGCGAATGTTTATGTGTGTGAGTACTGTATGTATGTATGCGTGTGTTTGTGTGTATGTTTGTGTATGTGTGCGAGTATGTATTTGTGTGTATGTATGTGTATAATAAGTGAAGGGTTATCCTAGCTGTCATCTGCAGGCCACCCCACCATTCTTAAGGGGGGTCACCGGCTTTTTTTTTTTATCTTTCTCTCCTTTTCTCTCTTTCCCTGGCTTTTGTCCATTAGGTCCCATTCAGCCAACTGTTTTAAGACGTTTATCCCCATACAGGTGTCGATTTCTTCCTGGCGAGCGATAGCGAGCCAGCATTGTATGGAGAAATACGGCTTTGTCGGAGATATTTTTCTATCGAAAAATGTACAAATTTAGCTTGCTGTCAAAGAATATATATGTATATATGCTGGCTCGCTACCACTCGCCAGGAAAATATTGACACCTGGAATAGTCTGAAGTCTTTTAATGGGCAAACGTCCTTCCTATAATGAATACAATCGTCTTATAGCTACAAGAATATAATTAACAAGACGTCACCGGTACTGTAAGGGTTAATCTCCTCTTGTATAAAGCTGATGTCACACGATCCCATTTTCGAGCAATGTTTACGGGCAATGATGGTCTGGAAGCTTCAAAAATCACACTTTATCAGAATTCAGCCGCCTAACGTTATCTACCTTCAGTCTAGTTACCGATACTAGTGCGAAAAACTCCCGAAATAATACGAGAAAAAACTTGCTCATGGAAAATTGACGGAAAAAGTGTTCGTGTGACAGCGGTTTTTCTTTTGTAAACCCTTAACCCTTTGAGTACCAGCGACGTGTGTTATATTTTATTCTAGCTATATTTAGACGATATTATGCAGCTTGAGTACCAGCGACGTGTGTTATATTTAGACGATATTATGCAGCTTGAGTACCAGCGACGTGTGTTATATTTAGACGATATTATGCAGCTTGAGTACCAGCGACGTGTGTTATATTTAGACGATATTATGCAGCTTGAGTACCAGCGACGTGTTATATTTAGACGATATTATGCAGCTTGAGTACCAGCGACGTGTGTTATATTTAGACGATATTATGCAGCTTGGGTAAAGATCTGTGGTAGTTAAATGGATTGGTTGAGATAATGGGATGCCTTATTATTGCTAGAGGTCCTTCCTAAGCTGAATAAAAATCGTCTAATAGTTGCCAGAATATGATAAAAAGGACGTCCCTGGTACTGAACGGGTTAATCCTATACAAGGGGAGGATCTCACTTCGATGGCAACTTCCGAGAAAAGAAATAATTAAATTCGTCTTTTCATATGCTAATCCAGTGAATATATATCCTTGGGATGAAAGAAAATGGATCTATTCCCCTCTAAGCCAATTACATATAGGACTCACAAATGTTAGAGTACCTACGAGATTCCCACCAAGTTTTTTCAGGTTATTCATCTTTTCATCATTGGTTTTTGTTTAACTGAAAAATATACAGGATATTAACTAAGGCTTTTTATGTATAATAATATGATTTCTCCTAGAATTACAGGCTCGCTATCGCTCGCTTAGAAAGAATGGGCACCTAAATGGCACGACAGTTCTTTATATTGGCAAAGAAATGGGGCGAAAGGTCTTAAAACTACCAAACTAATGGAGCGAACGTAATAAAATCTCCAAGATAAGTGAACTAAACATGAGGGTTTCTGTCTAGAAAATTATGCAAATGCAAAAAACTTCCGCGATCAAATCAATAAAATATACCTGAATTAATCCCTTGAATCCCACATATCTCTTATGAATTAATTCCTTGAATCCCACATATCTCTTATGAATTAATCCCTTGAATCCCACATATCTCTTATGAATTAATCCCTTGAATCCCACATATCTCTTATGAATTAATCCCTTGAATCCCACATATCTCTTATGAATTCAATAATAGTATCTATTACGTCAGAAATGCCAAAATAGTCTGAAAGGCTTGAAGATAAAAAAAAAGAGAATACGATAATAATAATAATAATAATAATAATAATAATAATAATAATAATAAAGTAAGAATATAATGCAAACAACCGTATACCTTCTCTGCCTCGGTGTTCCTTGAGGGGTACTAAAAACCATCATTAAAGCCGGTATCACACGAGCGCTTTGTCCCTCAACATTTATCCTCAACACTGCTCTGGCAACTTATGAGGTCAGCATTTACAATGTTTCTTTTGTCTAAATTCATATATCATCAGTCTAGCTTCCGATAGCAGTGCAAAATATTCCTGAAATGTTGCCAGAAAAAATGTAGATCGTAAAATGTTGACTATAAAAGCTTTCGTGTGTTACCGGCTCAAGTACGCTGTATATTGGCATTAGAATAAGAAAACCCTATTTAACGCTTCTATTTTCTTCTTCCTTTCTATACTTTACTTCACTTTACCATCTAATAATACTCGTTCTCATCTAAGTATCAACCGCTCTATCTTACGTCTATACTCACCCGTACCCTATAAATCCTTAATTAATCTACTCGCCTTGAATATCGAAAACAAAAGTAAAATATAAATTAGGAAACAAAAAAGTAAAATGAGAAAAACAAAACAAAATGATACGAACACAAAATATATAACGATAAACAAAGAAACACAAAGTAAAGATAAAATGCCAAATATCCGAACACTGAAAATAGGCAAAAAAGACAATTAGCCTCATCCTTCTCTCTCCCGGTGTTCCTTGCGGGGTAATAAAGACAGTACCATTAAGTACGCAGTATACTGTATTTATATAAGAATAAGAAAAATTTATTCATATACTCTCATCTGTGTATTTACCCTACTACCTACCTACATACCTTGTATTATTACTTCCTTGCTCGAAGACAAAAAGAGATTATGTAAATATAAATGAAACAAATAATGGAAAGAGACAAAACAGAAAATAAATAAAAGTAAAACTATAACGCAAAATAACCAAATAACCGTGCTCTGAAGATAGCCAAGAAGACAACTGGCCTCATCTCTCTCTCTTCCGGCGTTCCTTGCGGGGTAATAAAGCCGTCATTAAGTACGCAGTATATAACTTTACGAGAGACGGTGGGAGCGACTGGGAGACATGCCAGAATACAGTGGAGTGCCTATACAGAGAGAGTGGCGACATAGGGAGTCCTGGGAGTCGGAAACAATATGGCGTCCGGAGACTTACGTGCCCTGATAGATACAGATTGATGGATTGCGATAGAACAAAGATGGATAAACAGAATAATAAAAGGTATAGAAGTTGAAAAATGATGTGTGAAAATATTTGGAAATCGTGAGGTAGAAACAATATGGCGTCCGTAAGTTAAGATGACACTACCCTCCTTGTTCCTTGTCCCTTGTTCCAAACTAGTAGGCCAAAAATCTTGAATATTAACCTGTATAACTCACAAACAACCAGAGTAATCCAGAGCATATTAACCTGTATAACTCACAAACAACCAGAGTAATCCAGAGAATATTAACCTGTATAACTCACAAACAACCAGAGTAATCCAGAGAATATTAACCTGTATAACTCACAAACAACCAGAGTAATCCAGAGAATATTAACCTGTATAACTCACAAACAACCAGAATAATCCAGAGAATATTAACCTGTATAACTCACAAACAACCAGAGTAATCCAGAGAATATTAACCTGTATAACTCACAAACAACCAGAGTAATCCAGAGAATATTTCTAACATTTGGGAAGGGTAAGCCTGGGAATACGTGGGGAAATTTACAGCCCATTTTCTCCAGCCCGTTTTGAGTTACCGAGGTTAGGGTTCACAATTTCTGTCCTACCTATTTCAAACAGAGTATAGTTAGTTAGTTAAAATGGGACTTCAGAGGCTATCAACCGTTCTGGATTATTAAGCCAGCACACTGAAAGTCAAAAGAGGACTCGATATTATACAGTACAGTACCTACATCTTGGACCTTACTGATGTCACCAATGTAAACACCGGGGCGGCGCGAGGTCCTCACTAGCCTTAAGGTCAGATGGGTCGCTTTTCTGGTCCCCCTTCTTCATCATGTTTAGCCCCATTATTTGTCAGATTTGAAGACGTTAGTTAGTTTGGCGATTTGAAGACGTTTTGCCCCATTTCTTTGTCAATATTAAAGGTGGTGGTGCATGGGTTGAGATTAACATGGACAAAAAAGTGCCAACCTGCACATAACTATCTTGCAAAATGCAATGGCACTGAAATAATCATCAACAATGGTACAAAGGATTTTGTGGATCGTCTACACTGGACCTGTGACGTCATAGGAGTCAAAGTCCACCATCCAGTTCAGGATGAGGATACGCCTGTGACGTCACTATGACGTTACAGGTCCGGTGGAGACGATCCACAAAATCCTTTATACCATTGTTAATAATTATTTCAGTGCCATTACATTTTGCAAGGTAGTTATGTGCAGGTTGGCGTTTATTATTCCATGTTTATCTCGACCCATGCACCACCACCTTTAAGACTTTTTGTGTCATTTAGGTGTCGATTTTTTCCCTGGCAAGTGAATGCGGGCCTGTAGTTTAATTCTATCGAAAAATGTACAAATTTATCTTAAAGGAGGGTCTTGGGAGGGGGGGGGGGGAGGTTTAAGTTTGATGGAGGTTTCACGATTCCTGGCCTATCTATTTGGAACAGGGTATAGTATACAGTGGACACTTGATATATACCTATATTTTGGACCTTACTGATGGCACCAATGTAAACACCGGGGTGGCGCGAGGTCCTCACTAGCCTTTAAGTGACAGAAGCCCACGGAGTGTACTGAACAAGCCGGAATGAACCGCAAGGTCTCTGAAATACTAACTATTCCTTGTAACTCCTTGTGACTCACTCTCTCACTCCCCCCCCCCCCCCCCTCTCGCTCTCTCTCTCTCTCTCAGCTACCCCGACCAGATTGGGCACCATTTTTCCCATCAGCAGCGGCGGTGACACTCGCCTCGACAACGCTAAATGAGATTTGCAATTTTTCGGCACCGGACTCCCACCACTCGCTTTCCACTCGTATATATTTGTATTTATTTATTTATTTTATTTTATTATATATATTTTTTTTGGGGTGGGGTCTTTTTAATGTGTATTATATATCATTTATTTATTTATTTATTTTTTACGATCGTGAGTTGGGCCCCCGTAACTGTGGAGTCGCATGAATTTTTTTATGGCAATTTTTATCGGTATTTTTGACTGGGTAGTTACATAGTTGAGCCTAAATAAGTGACTTTACGCAGCTTAGAAAGGATCTCTAGCAATTAAGGAGAAGATTTAATATTGAATAACCCAAAAAGAGGTACAAAAGAAATCTTCAAAGATACCGTATAATTTTCTCCATATAGATATACATAGATAGATTTATAGATAGATAGATAGATAAATAAATAGAGAGAGAGAGAGAGAGTGAGAGTGAGAGTGAGAGTGAGAGAGAAAGAAAGAGGTAGATAGATAAACAGATAGATAGATAGATAAATAAATAGATAGATAGATAGACAGAGAGAGAGAGAGAGAGAGAGAGAGAGAGAGAGAGAGAGAGAGAGAGAGAGAGAGAGAGAGAGAGAGAGAGATAAATAGATAGATAGGTAGATAGATCAATATACAGATAGATAGATAAATAGATAGATAGATAGATAGAGGGTGAGAGAGACTGATAAAGCTGGACTGGTATTTCCTGGCGGTGCATGTGTAAACGGACAAAATACGTTCGGATGCTTCATACTAGTTTTCAAAGTTTATATATTACGACCACACAACTTTATATGGCCAATACTCGAATCTATCTATTTGTAAATCTATTTATCTAGCTATCTATCTATCTACCTATCTATCTATTTGTCTCTCTATCTACCTATATCTATCACTATATTTATGTCTATATAACTATCTCACTATATCTATCTATCTAACTATATCTATCTATTTGTCTCTCTATCTATCTATATCTATCACTATATTTATGTCTATATAACTATCAAACTATATCTATCTATCTAACTATATCTATCTATTTGTCTCTCTATCTACCTATATCTATCACTATATTTATGTCTATATAACTATCAAACTATATCTATCCATCTAACTATATCTATCTATTTGTCTCTCTATCTATCTATCTCTATCACTATATTTATGTCTATATAACTATCAAACTATATCTATCTATCAACTATATCTATCTATTTGTCTCTCTATCTATCTATCTCTATATATATATCTATTTGTCTCTCTATCTATCTATCTCTATCACTATATCTAACTATCTATCTATTTGTTTCTCTATCTATCTATCTCTATCACTATATCTCTATCACTCTATCTCTATCTATCCACTGGATCTGTTTGTCTTTATATATATCTCTCTATCTCTCTATCTACTGGATCTATTTATCTCTCTATCTGTCTATCTCCAATACACTATATTTTAATCTAAATATTATGTAAACACGAACAGTTAAAGGAGCCCACCTCGCTTTTTGTTTTCTCTTTCTCTCCCTCTCTCTTTGGCTTGTATCCATTCGGCCTAATTCAGCCTACTGTTTTAAGACGTTTACCCCCATCCAGGTGTCAATAATTTTATGGCGAGCGGTAGCAAACCAGCATATATATATTTTTGTTTTGACAGCAACCTAAATTTGTAAATTTTTCGATAGAAAAATTTCTCCGGCGAAGCCGGATTTCTCCATACAATGCTGGCTCGCTATCGCTCGTCAGGAAGAAATCGACACCTGGATGGGGATAAACGTCTTAAAACAATAGGCTGAATGGAACCGAATCGATACACAAGCCAGAGAAAGAGAGAACAGGAGAGAAAGAGAACAAAGGAGAAAAATAAAAGCAGGTCACCCCCCTTAAGATAGCTAAGACAGAGCGGAAAATATAAGAGAGATAAGATAGCGAGGAAAAGATAGGAGGCGAGACTATAATACTGTATCTATTTTTTAAAAGTGGCCGTCCATCCGCGGCTGGGGGCCTTCATTATAAAACCAGATGGAGAGATAGAGATGAAGACGGATGATGGAACCACTGGGGGGGGGGGGGGGGGGGGGGGGGGAGAGAGAGAGCGAGAGAGTGAGAGTGAGAGAGAGAGAGTAGTAGTGACATTCTCGGTGTAACATTAACTACTAACTTGAGCTGGACACATTATGTTAGAAGCATTGCTAAGAATGCCTCTAAAAAACTGGGACTCCTGTACAGAGTTCGAGAATTCTTCACTGACGAGCAGTTGGCCGTAATATATAAAAGTCATGTGCGTTCTCAGATGGATTACTGTTCACCTCTGTGGAGTGGAAGTGGAGTGGTTGCATTGAGGTAGTTGGACAAAATTCAAAATAAAGCTATTAGATTAATCAATAACCCTGCAATCACACAGGACTTTCCTACAATTATCCATACGAAGAAATGTTTCAAAATTCATTTATCCCCAGAGCTACTACTCTTTGGAATTCACTTCCCTCGAGTTGCTTTCCACAAACTTACAATCTACAAAAGTTTAAATCCAGTTGTTACAAACATTTTATGAATGGAGGATGCCTTTAGGCACATGGACCTTTTTGTTTTATCTGTGTTTTTCCTTCCTCCGTTCATTGTCTCAAAAAAAACAAAAAAAAAAAACAAAAAAAGAGAGAGAGAGAGAGAGAGAGAGAGAGAGCGAGAGAGAGAGAGAGAGAGCGAGAGCGAGAGCGAGAGCGAGAGAGAGAGAGAGAGAGAGAGAGAGAGCGAGAAAGAGCGAGAGCGAGAAAGAGCGAGAGCTAGAGCGAGAGAGAGGTGAAAACTAAATCAACATGAATATATTGATAGAGAACGAGGGCAAGAGATGGTTGATAAAGTGATGGAGATAAATAGAATGATAGGAATTTTAGGAAAGTCTGTGGATGCATTATAAGGAACAGACCGTATCTCAAAAACATTAAGATCCAAGCCAAGGGTATATTCTAGACAAAATTCGGAAAGATTGTCAAGAGCTGTCATTCTTTACAAACTCGGCAGTGTACAGAGGCTTTATACAAATTAGGAAGGATCTGTGGGAATTATATGGGTAAAGACTATCTCAATAAACCCTCCGATTTCCATATACTCTTTCTAATCTGAATATAATCGTCTAAGTCTCTAATAATAGCTAGAAACCCGAAAAGAAATGCGTCTAGTCATTATATTTTTCCTAGTAACTGTTCGGCAATAAACAGTCTGCAATCTCAGGGGATATTTTGTTCCATACATTTAACAATTTTTATCCGAGGGGGTCTTTTTGCACCTCCCCTGTTTTGCTCCATTAGTTTGGAGATTTGAAGGCGAATCATCCTATTAATTTGGCGATAATACG
>JBAKBP010033830.1:0-21416 GCA_037953745.1 Lithodes maja | reverse complement strand
GTAGGTGCGTGTGTCTGTCTGTGTCTTTGTGTATGTGAGTATGTAGTGAAACTTTACTCTCAGACTTTCTTCTATTCAACAGCTGAGCTCTGGAACTCTCTCCCAGAATCAGTCTTTCCCTCTTCATATGACTTAAATTGCTTCAAACTCAGTGTGTCCAGGCATTTTGGCTCGAACGTCCCTTAATTTTGGCCCTGTCACTCTTTCAACTCTGGGGGAGGCATTCGCTGCGGGCAGTTCTGCCTTTTGCCTTCCTCACTCACATAGAACAAAAAAAGTATATGTGTGGGTGGGTAGATGGCTGAATAATCGTGTGTAGGTGAGTATGCGTCTGTGTGTGTATATGTGTGCATGCATGCGTGTGTGCCTGACAACACACATGCGCATCAACACCAGCCAAACACCTGTATATTATCCAGTACGGTTATTTGCTCCCTGTATGGCTGGCCTCCGTAATCACCACCGGATAAAAACAACAGTAAAAAATAATTATACTAATGATAACAATAACACTGACATTTTAATTAGATCATTCTGCGTAACATAGAGGGCTATGGTTGGCTCGGTATGGGTCAATTGTCTGGGAGTCTCTTGTTTGTGTTTTTCTCAGTATAATAATTGACTTTGGCTAATATCGAACACAAGGGAGCTCAGCCGGTTAAAGTTAATGACAGATAAATTGGTATAGGTTAAGGGGTCCACCTTGTTTTTTTCGTTCTCTTTCTCTCGATAGTGAGCCAGCTTTGTGTGGAGAAATCCGAATTTTTCTATCGAAAAATTTACAAACTTAGCCTGCTGACAAAAACATTAGCAAAACTATGCTGGCTCACTACCGCTCGCCAGGAAGAAATCGACACCTGGATAGGGATAAACGTCTTAAAACAGTAGGCTGAATGGGGCAGAATGAAAACAACCCAGAGAGAGAGAGAGAAAAGGAGAGAAAAAAGCAGGTGACCCCCCTTAGTCAACTAGCAATAACATACATTCTAGCGGTTAGCAGGATTGCATTGCATTTTCCATATTATACACGATTTGTCATAATTTGCCTCTTGCAAGTTCCTCTGGTTATATTTTTTCACCAACCAACTCTACTTCTAAACTCAATTAATGAAATCAACAAATACATGTGGCACTCCAAGGACTCGAACCTAGGATATTCACACTGAAATTCCGCGCATTTATGCATTACGCTATCAAGACAGTTAAAGAATTAAGCACCAGCCTACGATTTATTATGCAGTTTCGAATCCTGCATATTAATCTGAACATGTACATACATTCCAACTATGCTATGGTAGCCTAATGTATAGACGAAGTATACATCTCGAGTTATAGACATAGTGTTAATTTGCCTCAAGCATTTATTTATAATTTTTTTTTTTTTTTTAAATATCATGTATTATAGCAATGGAATTTACAGTTAAAATACACAGGCATCCGCACATATACAGTACACTTTAATTTGAAGGACGAGAACAGAGTAAATTAGAGTCTGGCAAATGTAACCCTTTTATTTATATATAATTTATAACATTAGATATATAATGTATTCAAACTAAAGGAAATACAGCAATATCCTACCAACGAACCATTATATTACTTTATATATATACTCTTGTAGCGCCCTTGACCTCTCCCTAACTCCATATTTTTTCTCCTCTCTCTCTCTCTCTCTCTCTCTCTCTCTCTCTCTCTCTTCTCTCTCTCTCTCTCTCTCTCTCTCTCTCTCTCTCTCTCTCTTCGTCTCCCCCTCTGTGTCTGCCTTCACACAAACACACACACACACACACGTTCACACACACACTCAACTCTCACCTCACAAATTGAAAAATGGAATGAATGGATAGGGGAGCTGTAGGGCGAGATTTATAAAGGAGAGAGAGAGAGAGAGAGAGAGAGAGAGAGAGAGAGAGAGAGAACGAGAGAGAGAGAGAGAGAGAGAAAAAAAAAAAGAGAGAAAAAGAGAAAGAGAGAAAACGAGAGAAAAAGAGAAAGAACGAGAGAAAACGAGAGAGAGAGAGAGAGAGAGAGAGAGAGAGAGAGAGAGAGAGAGAGAGAGAGAGAGAGACTTTTATAAGGGTTATAGCATTATATACCTGCAGTATATACCTGTAGATATACTGTATACTCCTTAAAAAAAATTGCACCACCCTAGTACGATTTGAAGCATTGAATCTGTACCATTGTCTTTATATTTATTTGTTACAAAACCAAAGCAAGATATTACGAATTGCATAAATAGTTTGTTTCCTCTTCTATCAGTCGGAAATTTTTTGCAGATTGTTGCATGATGTAGAGTAGCTTTTTTTTTTTTTTTTTTTTTTTTTTTTACTATTTATTTATTTTCTTTGTCGTTCTCTCTTCTAACGATCTGTTTTAGTGAATTAATTTACCGTATGTATTTATTATTCTACCTTTTCTGTTTGGACTTTCAAATGGTGATTGCTCAATGGAATCAGTTAAGTCTTTGTACTTGGCTTTGTTTTACAGATATATATATAATTTGTCTACAAATAATTTTTCAGCATGTCATAAATTGCTGATGACATATACAGTATATATATATATATATATATATATATATATATATATATATATATATATATATATATATATACTCTCAGCCAGACTCGAACCTCCAGCATTCAGAATGGGTGTCCAAGCTTATAATCCACTACACCACGGCGTGATAAAGAAATTTTAACCTTTTCCTATTTATATTAAGGAAAAGGGAAATCCTATTTGAAGAATGTATTTCAATTCATGCACAAGTCGCAGGTTCCATATTCCAGAATACCATACAGGGATTTTTACAAGATTCCCCACGCAGCTCGGGTTATAGAGATTTCATTTTAATTATCGCCCAGCCAAACACGAGAGTCAATAATCTCAAGTATATCTCACAAGTCTCGGAGTGTAATAGAGGTCTAGGAAGCAAACTGGAAAAAAAGAAACACACACACACACACACACACACACACACACACACACACACACACACACACACACACACACACACACACCCACCCACACACCCACCGAGGGAGGTCTTTATGGACTTTTTAGATTTTGAGTTAAGATTTTTAATAATATGTGACACTATAAGTTTGGCGATAATAGACCCTTCACCCCATTCAGGTGTATAAGTTTTATTTAATTTGTATTTCTTCCTATAACTTAGAAAAAAATATGCGTATGGCTGGGACATTTATCTATCTAAAAATGTGCACATTTAGTTTGAAGGGGGTTTGTTTGGCCTTTTTTTAAGGAAGTCGGGGAAGGCGTTTTTGTTAGCCTGGGGGACAAACTAAAATACATTGCTCGAAAACGGCCAAAGCAAGCATAATCCTCAATAATAATGTTCATATCCCGAAGACCAGCGGCCCTTCATGCGCGGACCGGGGCCGGTAATTATCCGGCCTGGAGAGTTGGGGGCCGCTAGCCTTTTCCTGGGCCGGAAACTGGAGGGGCGGGGGGGGGGGGGGGGGATTATTGGGGTTGGATGGTGGCCGGGGAAAGAGGAGAGGAGGTGGGGGAAGGGGGAGGGTGTTATGAAGAGGGAGGGGAGGGGGAGAGGAAGAGGTGGGGGAGGGGGAGAGGTAGAGGGGTAATGGGAGAAGAAGAAGATGGTGGGGAATTATCGGGGGTGAATGCTGGGCGGGGGAGGGGGAGGGGGGAAGAAGAAGAGGATGGTGGGGAATTATCGGGGGTGTTTGATGGACGGTGGAGGAGGAGAAGGGGGAAAAGAAGATAAGGTTAAAGAGAAGGAGTGGGAGGAAGATGAGGAGGGGAAGGGGTGAAGGAGAGGAGGTGGAGAAGAGGGGTGAAGGAGAGGAGGTGGAGAAGAGGGGTGAAGAAGAGGAGGTGGAGAAGAGGGGTGAAGGAGAGGAGGTGGAGAAGAGGGGTGAAGGAGAGGAGGTGGAGAAGAGGGGTGAAGGAGAGTAGGTGGAGAAGAGGGGTGAAGGAGAGGAGGTGGAGAAGAGGGGTGAAGGAGAGGAGGTGGAGAAGAGGGGTGAAGGAGAGGAGGTGGAGGAAGAATCTGTGGTAGTAAAAAGGGTTGAGGTAGATACTTCGAACCGGTTATTTGCTGGAGGCCTTTCTTAAGCTGCACACAAATCGTATAATAGTTGCCAGAATAAAGTTAAAAAGACGTAGCCGGTACAGAAGGGGTTAAGGGGGGTCACCGGCTGTTTTTATTTTTCTCTCCTTTTCTCTCTTGCCCTGGCTTGTATCCATTCGGCCCCATTCAACCTACTGTTTTAAGACGTTTATCCCTATCCAGGTGTCGATTTCTTCCTGGCGAGCGATAGCGAGCCAGCATTGTATGGAGAAATCCGGCTTCGCCGGAGACATTTTTCTCGAAAAATTTACAAATTTAGCTTGCTGTCAAAACAAAAATATATATATATGCTGGCTCGCTACCGCTCACCAGGAAATATTGACACCTGGATGGGGGTAAACGTCTTAAAACAGTAGGCTGAATGGGGCCGAATGGATACAAGCCAAAGAGAGAGGGGGAGAAAGAGAAAAAAAGCGAGGTGGGCTCCCTTAATAGCGTTTATACTCAAAATCAAATAGGATTAGCCACATTAATTTCCGGCCAAGTACTGTAATAGCCAATATTTTCGTCATTACCCGCGCATGACGTTCGTAAATACGTAGGGGCGATTAGTGGTTGACAGCGATGTATGGATGCGTTGTTGTTGTGGTTGTTAGGGTTTGGGGTTGTTGTTGTTGTTGTTGTTGTTGTTCCCCAAGCTGCCTGGCCGAACAGCCCCAAGGCCCCGAGCAATTCCAAGGCCATAACCGAGCGCCCCCACAGAACCCTCCCTGCCGACCACAATAAAGCCTGGGTGACCGAAGCCACTCCATGGCGGGGAGCTGAGTAGGGTGCGGAAACGCCCTGGAAACCAAAGCCCCACCCAGGACCCTGTGCCCCTCAGCAATTATGAAGAGAAAGTTGAGGGGCAAGGGAAAAATGTGACGCTTTGGCTTCCAATCTTGGTAGATTGGGAGGTCAATCCACGGAAAAGACGCCGTCACTTGAGATCCAGAAAATATATAAGTTAAAGGAACAGTCAGAGTAAGCTATGGGTATGGCAGAGATCGCTCAGTTCTCACTCTGATAGACCAGCCCATCACCACATCACCACATGACTAGAACCCAATCCTCTCAGCATCAGCTAGGAAAGGTCCTACAGAAAGCCGCCTTTGGCGGGGGGATAGCTCCCCTATTTCAACCCCTTTCGGGTTCGGGGTTGGTGTTGTTGCTGGTGGTGGTGGTGGGGTTGGTGTGGGTGTTGTTGGTGGTGGTGATGTGGTTGGGGTTGGGGATGATGTTGTTGGTGGTGTTGTTGTTGGTGGGGTGGGGTTGGGGTTGTTGGTGGTGTGGTTGTTGGTGGTGTTGTGGTTGGTGGGGTTGGGGTTGTTGGTGGTGTGGTTGTTGGTGGTGTTGTGGTTGTTGTTGGTGTGGTTGTTGTTGGTGGGGTTGGGGTTGTTGGTGGTGTGGTTGTTGTGGTTGTTGTTGGTGGGGTTGTTGTTGTTGGTGGTGGTGGTGGTGTTGTTGTTGTGATTGTTGTTGGTGTTGGTTTCGTTGCTGTGGTTAGTGATGTTATGCTTGGGGGTGGTGTGATTGCTGTTGGTGTTGGTTTCGTTGCTGTGGTTAGTGATGTTATGCTTGGGGGTGGTGTGATTGCTGTTGGTGTTGGTTTCGTTGCTGTGGTTAGTGATGTTATGCTTGGGGGTGGTGTGATTGCTGTTGGTGTTGGTTTCGTTGCTGTGGTTAGTGATGTTATGCTTGGGGGTGGTGTGATTGCTGTTGGTGTTGGTTTCGTTGCTGTGGTTAGTGATGTTATGCTTGGGGGTGGTGTGATTGCTGTTGGTGTTGGTTTCGTTGCTGTGGTTAGTGATGTTATGCTTGGGGGTGGTGTGATTGCTGTTGGTGTTGGTTTCGTTGCTGTGGTTAGTGATGTTATGCTTGGGGGTGGTGTGATTGCTGTTGGTGTTGGTTTCGTTGCTGTGGTTAGTGATGTTATGCTTGGGGGTGGTGTGATTGCTGTTGGTGTTGGTTTCGTTGCTGTGGTTAGTGATGTTATGCTTGGGGGTGGTGTGATTGCTGTTGGTGTTGGTTTCGTTGCTGTGGTTAGTGATGTTGTGCTTGGGATTGGTGTGGTTGGGGGTGGTGTGATTGCTGTTGGTGTTGGTTTCGTTGCTGTGGTTAGTGATGTTATGCTTGGGGGTGGTGTGATTGCTGTTGGTGTTGGTTTCGTTGCTGTGGTTAGTGATGTTGTGCTTGGGATTGGTGTGGTTGGGGGTGGTGTGATTGCTGTTGGTGTTGGTTTCGTTGCTGTGGTTAGTGATGTTATGCTTGGGGGTGGTGTGATTGCTGTTGGTGTTGGTTTCGTTGCTGTGGTTAGTGATGTTGTGCTTGGGATTGGTGTGGTTGGGGGTGGTGTGATTGCTGTTGGTGTTGGTTTCGTTGCTGTGGTTAGTGATGTTATGCTTGGGGGTGGTGTGATTGCTGTTGGTGTTGGTTTCGTTGCTGTGGTTAGTGATGTTGTGCTTGGGATTGGTGTGGTTGGGGGTGGTGTGATTGCTGTTGGTGTTGGTTTCGTTGCTGTGGTTAGTGATGTTATGCTTGGGGGTGGTGTGATTGCTGTTGGTGTTGGTTTCGTTGCTGTGGTTAGTGATGTTGTGCTTGGGATTGGTGTGGTTGGGGGTGGTGTGATTGCTGTTGGTGTTGGTAGTGGTGTAGTTGTTGTTGTTGGTTGGTGTGGCTGTTGGGGCTGTTGTTGTGGGGGGTGGTGGTGGGGTTGGGGTTGTTTTTGGTGGTGGTGGGGTAGGGGTTGGGGTTGTTGGTGGAGGTGGTGTTGATGTGGTTGTTGTTGTTGTTGTTGTTGTCGTTGTTGTTGTTGTTGTTCCCCAAGCTGCCTGGCCGAACAGCCCCAAGGCCCCGAGCAAGGCCAAGGCCATAACCGAGCGCCCCCACAGAACCCTCCCCACCGACCACAATAAAGCCTGGGTGACCGAAGCCACTCCATGGCGGGGAGCTGAGGAGGGTGCGGAAATGCCCGGGAAACCAAAGCCCCACCCAGGGCCCTGTGTCCCTCAGCAATTATGAAGAGAAAGTTGAGGGGCAAGGGGAAAATGTGACGCTTTGGCTTCCAATCTTGGTAGATTGGGAGGTCAATCCACGTTAGAGACGCCGTCACTTGAGATCTTGTTGTTGTTGTTGAGGTGGTGGTTGTTCGGTCTAGAAAGTAATCAGCGTGTCGAGGTTCACTGTTTTACCGATAGTATATTCAAAGCATGTGTATAGTGTATACTGTAGAGAGAGAGAGCGATAGAGATAGAGAGAGGTAGATAGAGAGTTCCTATAGTCTCCTGGGACCATTTCCTGACCAATCTTGAGCGGTTGATTGCATTGATCTACCTGCACCCCCCTTCAGTAATTACCACACTTGTAGAACCCACGCCACTGCTCAGGGACACACAAGATGCTCTCTGTTTAGTGTGCAATGATTGAGGCTTCATTTGCTTCATATTGTTTACTGTTTCGCGAAAGAATAAAATTAATTAAGACAGCCCAAATGATGTGTTGTTAATAAAATATGTATAAATGTATGTATGTATGTGTATGTATGTATGTATGTATGTACGTAATCGTATGTATGTATGTATGTATGTATGTATGTGTATGTATGTACGTAATCGTATGTATGTATGTATGTATGTATGTACTTGTGCACATACCCCATAGCTGGGGGTGGCCGACTCAAGACAGAGCCCGAACAGAAACAATCCTTACTCAGAGAACCTCCCAGATGTGGAGTAAAAGGGTTATATATATATATATATATATATATATATATATGAGGATTTATAGGTGATTGTGAGAATAGGACAAGCTTAAGGGGAGATTTCCACTTAAGGGATTTTTTTCTTTACCCCTTTCTCCCTCATGTCTAGCCCCATTGCTTATGATATTTTTTTTTTTTTTTTCTATGTGATTGAGGGAGGCAAAAGGCATAACTGCCTATAGCGAGTGCCTCCCCCATAGTTGAAAGAGTGACAGGGCCAAAATCAAGGGACGTTCGAGCCAAAATGCCTGGACACACGGAGTTTGAAGCAATTTAAGTCATAGGAAGAGGGAAAGACTGATTCTGGGAGAGAGTTCCAGAGCTCAGATGTTGAGTAGAAGAAAGTTTGAGAGTAACGTTTCACTCTTGGGTTGGAGAGTTGCACAGAGTAGGGGTGGGATTGAGTTGCAAGACGGGTACCACGTGCCCTACGTAAAGGAGGTGGTATGCACTGGGATAGCTCTGAGGAACACTGATTATTATAGTAGCGATAGAATAGCGAGAGAGATGCAACATTGCGGCGGAGAGAGAGAGATTGCAGAGAGTTGGTGAGTGGACGGGAGTTAATGATACGAAAGGCCTTCCTTTCAACTTTGTCTAGGAGAGCGGTGTGAGAGGAACCTCCCCACACATGTGAACAATACTCAATACAAGGGCGCACTATGCCCCTGTACAGAGCAAGAAGCTGTGCAGGGGAAAAGAACCCCCTAAGGCGGTTGAGCACACCCAGCTTCTGGGAGGCTGCCTTAGCAAGACTGGTAATATGGTCCTTCCAAATGAGAGCAGAAGAAAAAGAGACACCAAGAATATTGAGAGAAGATGAAGGGTTGATTTTTGTATTGTTGAAGAATAAGGGATAGTCCGCTGGGAGATCCTGACGGGTAGATAGATGGAGAAATTGGGTTTTGGAAGCATTAAAGTTAACAAGGTTTTCTCTGCCCCAATTGGAAATAGTATTTAGATCAGAATTTAAGAGTTCTATGGCTTCATTACGTTTGTCGTTGAGGGATTGCTGGCTGGGGCGTTCTGAAAAACTAATGGAGTAGTGTAAGGTTGAGTCGTCTGCGTATGAATGGATGGGAATTAAGGTACAGTTAAGGAGATCATTTATAAAAATTAGAAAGAGAATAGGAGATAGGACAGAGCCCTGAGGAACACCGGAGTTTATAGGGTGAGGAAGTGAACAATGGCCGTCCACAACCGCAGCTATGGAACGGCCGGAAAGGAAATTAGAGACAAAGGCACAGATGGAGGGATAGAAACCGAAGGAGGGTAGTTTAGAAATTAAAGATTTATGCCAGACTCTATCGAAGGCTTTCGATATGTCTAGTGCAATAGAAAAAGTCTCACCGAAGTCCCGAAAGGAGGATGACCAAGAGTTAGTAAGATATGAAAGAAGATCACCAGTAGAGCGACCCTTAAGGAAGCCATACTGGCGATCTGAGAGCAGATTATGAGAAGAGAAATGCTTAAGAAATTTGGAAGCAAGAATAGTTTCAAAAACTTTAGAAAGACAAGAGATAAGAGCAATTGGACGATAGTTGGAGGGTTGAGAGCGGTCACCCTTCTTTGGGACAGGTTGAATGTGAGCAAACTTCCAGCATGAAGGGAAGACGTTAGAGGATAGACAGAGACGAAAGAGTTTGCCTAGGCAGGGAGTCAGCACGGAAGCACAGTTTTTGAGAACAACAGGAGGAACACCGTCCGGACCGTACGCCTTATTAGTGTTAAGCCCAGAGAGGGTAGAAAGTACATCTTTAGAAGAGATTAGGATATTAGGCATAAGTAAGAGAGAGGAGGGCGGAGAGGGAGGATTTTAAGACGTTTGCCCCATTAGTTTGGTGATTTTTAAGAATTTCCGCCCCATTCTGTCAATTTTAAGACCTTTCGTGCCATTTAGGTGTCGATTTTACCCTGGCGAGCGATAGCGAGCCTGTAATTTAAGAGTAATCGGCCTTCGGGACATTTTTCTACCGAAAAATGTACAAATTTATCTTGAAAGGGGGTCAAGAGGGTGAAATTTTAAGATTGCTGGAGGAGTAGGAAACAAACTAGATACCTCCCCTTAACCTCTTCTCTACCGGAGATGTTTTTTTTGTTCTCTTATTTCAGCTATATTTAGACGATTTTATACAACTAAGGAATGACGTGTGTTAGTTAAAATAGTGAATTGGGTTACTGGGAAGCCTTGTAATTAGTGCATGCCCTTCCTAAGCTAAATACAATCGTCTAACAATTGCCAGAACATAATGAAAAGACGACCTCGGTAATGAAGGGGTTAAGAAATAGAAGGATGACTAGGGAATAGGACAAGCTTAAGGGGAGGTTTTTAGTGTGTTTCCTAGACTTCCATCAAGCTTGAAATTACACCCCCTTGACCCCCTTTCATGATAAATTTGTACATTTTTCGGTAGAAAAATTTCCCGGCCGAAGGCCGATTCCTCTTAAATTGCAGGCTCGCTTACGCTCGCCAGAAAAAAATTGACACCTAAATGGGACGAAAGGTCTTAAAAGTGACATAAATTGGGTGAAAGGTCTTAAAATTGCCAACCTAATGGGGCGAACGTCTTAAAATCTCAAAAGCAATGGGGCTAAACATGAGGGAGAAGGGGGTAAAGAAAAAAGTCCCTCAAGTGGATATCTCCCCTTAAGAAATAGGAGGATGTATTAGTTCTATATAATGAATTACAAATACCACTTTTAATATGGATGATATATTAATTATGTATACCTCGTCAAGATTGATAAATCTGTTGTTGCTTGTTTTCCGTTATGATCGTATGTGCTCGATTTGAACTTTCATGAACATTCACCATAATTTTGATTTGCCTTCGAATGGTGTCACACCAGCGCTTTTACGGGCATTTATTTTCAGGAAAATGGGGTCTTGTATCTTCTTATGTTATATGTGTCTCTTAACCCTCTCCGACATATGACGCGATTTTGAGCCTATTGGGGATACTTTAAAGCCTTTGTTACCATCAGGGGTATTTAGAAACCTTTAGTTTAGTTACTTCAACCTCTGCAGTTGTCTTTAAGTTAGCTGTGGGCAGAAAACTAATTTTGGAGAGCTAATTATAAGAGTGAGAGAACTCTATTTCTTATTGCTAATCTGGCAACCTCTGCGTCATATGAGCGTGAAAGGGTTTAAATCACATGCATTCAGTGTAGTTGTCGGATCCAATGCAGCCATACCAAAAACTAGCATTACTTGCTCATCGAAAGTTGACTGAAAAAGTGATCGTGTGACATCGACTTTAGACATCTTTAGAATAACTTTGTAACTAAATAATAATTAAATATTAATAACTAATACTAATATATAATAATAAATACTACTACTACTAATTAAAATAATAATAAATTAAAATAACTAAATCGAGATATTTGGAATGCAAAACGGTCCATACGTTCTTGTGGAATTATAGGTTTATCGTATGCTATTTTGTTGTTCTGACGGAGAGCCGAGGTTAATTGGTTGTACTTTATGAGAGAAGGCAGGATAATTATATTTTAAATTTGTTGATTTGTATGTAAATTTGCTTCTTGTTCAGGTTAAAGGGCTTAATTTCAAGTGGTTACATTACAGAGTATTTGACTAAATTGAAGATAAATTATTGAGATATTTAGTGAGTCTTTGGAAATTGGCTTTGTTGTTGTTGTTGCTGCTGTTCCCCAGGCTGTCTGGCCGAGCAGCCCCAAGGCCTTAACCAAGCGCCCCAACAGAACCCTCCCAGCTTTACCACCAAAAATGTCTAGGTGACCTAAGCCGCTCACAGGCGAGAGGCTGAGGAGGGTGCGGAAACGCCCGGGACACCAAAGCCCCACCTAGGGCCCTGCGCCCCTTAACAATTATGAAGGGAAAGTTGAGGGGCAAAGGAAAAATGTGACACTTTGGCTCCCAGTCTGCCAGCCTCTAGGTTGGCAGAAGAGAGGTCAATCCATGGAAGAGACTTGAGATCTAGAAAATATATAAGCGAAAGGAACAGTCAGAGTAAGCTATGGGTATGGCAGAGAACGCTCAACTCTCACTCTGATAGACCAGCCCATCACCACATTGGCTTTGTTTCTCATTATATACTTCGTTAAATAAGTGTTTCAGGCTTTGGCCAATGTTGTTTGGCTAGAAGGAAAGTCTGTATGATAGTCTGTCCAACCGATTATCAATTCAGTGTATAAAAGTCACGTCTGTGTGATGTTCTGTCTAACGGCGGTCCTATTTGTACTGTAACATTTTTATGAGCCCATGAAATTGCGTTAATCTACAGCACTTTAGCATAACTAGAATTGCAGGTTCATAATATCATGCATATACGGTAATTAACTGTACGTAATTCCCCGCATGATGATTGATAGGACTTTTAGCGCTGGCAGACAGAATTTGAGCGGAGTGTCATTTGCTTCGTCCGAGTGATTAATGACACGATTAAGTTGTGATAAAAAGGAGAAACTGCTTAAATACTTAGTTTCGTTTGCGTCCGACGAACTCTAGTGTAACACGTAGCGATCATCTGAATGGTGATGTAGTTAACGTTTGGTGTGCTCTTTAGCTACACACACACACACACACACACACACACACACACACACACACACACACACACACACACACACACACTAACTAACTAACTAACTAACTAACTAACTAACTAACTAACTAACTAACTAACTAACTAACTAACTAACTAACTAACTAACTAACTAACTAAACTAACTAACTAACTAACTAACTAACTAACTAACTAACTAACTAACTAACTAACTAACTAACTAACTAACTAACTAACTAACTAACTAACTAACTAACTAACTACTGTATATTAAACTGTACCTTCAGTCCCATCCATTCATACGCAGACGACTTTACCTTACACTACTCAATTAGTTTTCCTGAACGCCCCAGCCAGCAATCCCTCAAAAACAAACTTAATGAAGCCATAGAACACAACTTCTGGTCTAACTACTATTTCCAGTTGGGGCAGAGAAAACCTTGTTGCCTTTAATGCTTCCAAAACCCAATTTCTTCATCTTCCTACCCGTTTCAGAACTCCCAGAGGACTATCCCTTACGCTTCAACAATTAAAAAATCAATCTTTCATCTTCTCTCGATATTCTCGGTGTCTCTTTTTCTTCTGCTCTTACTTGGAAGAACCATATTACCAGTCTTGCTAGAGCAGCCTCCCAGAAGCTGGGTGTGCTCAACAGCCTCAAGGGATTCTTTACCCCTGCACAGCTTCTTGCTCTGTACAGGGGCACAGTGCGTCCTTTTATTGAGTATTGTTCACATGTGTGGGGAGGATCCTCTCACACGGCACTCCTAGACAAAGTAGAAAGGAAAGCCTTTCGTATCACCAACTCACGCCCACTCACCAACTCTCTGCAATCTCTCTATTTTCGCCGCAATGTTGCATCTCTCTCGCTATTCTATCGCTATTATAATAATAAATTTTCCTCAGAGCTTTCCCAGTGGATATCACCTCCTTATCGTAGGGTACGTAGTACCCGTCTTGCAACACAATCCCACCCCTACTCTGTGCAACTCTCCAACCCAGGAGTGAAACATTATTCTCAGACTTTCTTCTATTCAACTGCTGAGCTCTGGAACTCTCTCCCAGAATCAGTCTTTCCCTCTTCCTATGACTTAAATTCCTTCAAACTCCGTGTGTCCAGACATTTTGGCTCGAACGTCCTTTTGGCTCTGTCACTCTTTCAACTCTGGAGGAGGCACTCGATACAGGGACTTATGCCTTTTGTCTCCCTCACTCACATAGAAAGAAAACAAATATACTGTATATATATATATATATATATATATATATATATATATATATATATATATACAGCCTTCTATTTCCCAAGCTGTCCTATTTCCCCAATCACCTATATATCTTCCTATTTCACAAGCGTCTAACTCAATCTCTCGCAGTCCCTTCCCTCCTGTCTATAATGGTAATGTTCCCCCCTCCCCTCCCCCCCCCCCCTCCCCCCCCCCCCACAATAAGCTTCTTCCCTTTTAGCTCCTTCTTCTTCTGTGTCTTCGTCTCCTATTTATCTTCTCCCTTCCATCTCCTCTATTCTCTAATCGTACTGTTTCCTGTCCCCGATAAGCTTCTTCCTCTTGGCTATTTCTCCTCCTGTGTCTCCATATCCCACTTATCTTCTCCCTTCCATCTCCTCTAATCGTATGTTTCCTGTCCCCAATAAGCTTCTTACTTCTTAGCTCTTTCTCCTTCTGTGTCTTCGTCTCCCATTTATCTTCTCTCTCCATCTCCTCTATTCTCTAATCTTATTGTATCCTACTGACACTAATTTTGCTTAGCTCCTTCTTCTCCTGTGTCTTCATATCCCATTATCTTCTCCCTTCCATCTCCTTTATTCTCTAATCGTATTATCTCCTACTGACACTAATCCCCCATAGCTCCTTCTTCTCCTGTGTCTTCATCCCCTATTTATCTTCTCCTTCCATCTCCTCTCTTCTCTCCTACTGCCACTAATCCCCCATAGCTCCTTCTTCTCCTGTGTCTTCATCCCCTATTTATCTTCTCCTTCCATCTCCTCTATTTTCTAAACTAACCCCCTTCCTGCTACTCCTTCTCAAGCCTCTGTGTCTTATTTTTCATTTCTTCCAGTAAGCATGTATATTAGTCTCCTCCGTCCACAATCGTTCCTCCTTCTCCCTCCTCCTTCCTCCTCCTCTCACCAATCTTTCCTCCTCCTCCCACAGATCCTCCCTTCTCTCCCCTCCTCCCACCAACCCTCCCTCCTCCTCCCACCAACCCTCCCTACTCCTCCCACCAACCCTCCCTCCTTCTCCCACCAATCCTCCCTTCTCTCCCCTCCTCCCACCAACCCCCCCTCCTCCTCCCACCAACCCTCCCTCCTCCTCCCGCTCCTTCTCAAGCTGTCATGTCCCCCTCTCTCTCTCACCATCGATTAGCCAGCCAGCAGGATAGGAAATGAGGGTGAAATTGGCCTCATCTGCCCCAGTGATACCTTGAGAGGGAAGACAATTAGGGAAGGGCTCAGGGAAGACAGGAACACCAGAGAGAGAGAGAGAGAGACTGAGAGAGTAAGGATGAGTGTGTGTGTGTGTGACAGAGAGAGAGAGAGAGAGATAGAGAGAGAGAGAGAGAGATAGCGTGTGTGGGTAAAAGGCAGAGAGAGAAAATGAGTGTCAGAGAGAGATGGGATGAGTGTGTGTGTGTGTGTGTGTGTATGTATGTATGTATGTATGTATGTGTGAGATTAAAGGTGAGATTTTAGAAACGTTAAAATAAATAAATAAATAACACCCCCTAAAAATAATAATATATGAATACAGACGGAGAATACACATCAATCTTAAAAAAAAAAAAAAAAAAAAAAAAAAAAGACCGAAAAAAAGGTGGAAAAAATATCTATATACATTCACACATGGAGAAAAATCGCTCTTCCCTCCCCCCATAAAAAGAATTGGCTGTTTTAGTGTGCACGGACAAACGAATATTAATCACACTCCCAGGCCGCTATGTACCTCCCCCCCCCCCCCCCATCCACCCCCTCCCCCCCACCCCCCACCCGGGAGTCACAGCAGGCATCATACGTTCTTGTTTACTAACTAACACCACCCACCCACCCACCCACCCACGGTAATACCCACCCACAGTAACACCACCCACAGTAACGCCACCCACAGTGACACCACCCACAGTAACACCACCCACCCACCCACCCACAGTAACACCACCCACAGTGACGCCACCCACAGTGACACCACCCGCAGTAACACCACCCACAGTAACACCACCCACATAACACCACCCACAGTAACACCACCCACATAACACCACCCACATAACACCACCCACAGTAACACCACCCACAGTAACACCACCCACAGTAACACCACCCACAGTAACACCACCCACATCAACACCACCCACAGTAACACCACCCACATTAACACCACCCACAGTAATACCACCCACATTAACACCACCCACAGTAACACCACCCACAGTAACACCACCCACATTAACACCACCCACAGTAACACCACCCACAGTAACACCACCCACAGTAACACCACCCACAGTGACACCACCCACAGTAACACCACCCACAGTGACACCACCCACATTAACACCACCCACAGTAACACCACCCACATTAACACCACCCACAGTAACACCACCCACAGTAACACCACCCACAGTGACACCACCCACATTAATACCCCCCACATTAACACCACCCACAGTAACACCACCCACATTAACACCACCCACAGTAACACCACCCACAGTAACACCACCCACAGTAACACCACCCACAGTGACACCACCCACAGTAACACCACCCACAGTGACACCACCCACATTAACACCACCCACAGTAACACAACCCACAGTAACACCACCCACATTAACACTGGCTACTACTAATCAATTGTCTGCAGTTCAGGAAGGATGTCTAGCAATTATAAAGCTTCGAACATCTCACTCAACCCTTTTAACTACCACAGATCCTTCCTAATCTGCCTAAAATCGTGTATATATAGCTAGAATAAAACATAAGAAATATGTTTTGAAATATATAATTATCATGACTGTGACAAACGTTCTGTGAATTGGGTGACAGGAAAGAGAGGCTTCATAAATTACAAATACATATGAGTGGTAAGGAGAGATTGTTTACATCGTTCTTAACACCAATAACTCCCTAAATTAAATTAATGAAAGCATGGATTCGAACCTAGGCTATCACATACAGAAATTACACGCTCTAACCATTACGCCATCAAGGTAATTATTAGGCAGGATAGATTTGTGGATATGGTTTTGTGTCTGAAGCCATTGTGAACATTTATACCTTATTCCTTTTTCATGATAGGTAGAACAGAATTCATAACACCTCATCTTTGTAACTCGAAAAGGGCTAGAGCAAATGGGCTGTATATTTCCACACCTATTCCCTGGCCGACTCTTCCCAAATGGTAGAAATGTGTTCTCGATGATTCTAGTTGTTTCTGAGTTACAAGATTTTAGGGTAAACTCATTCAAGATCCGATTACACGTGTCTTGTCTGTTGCTGGCTTATCATTAGACGTTTTTATTCAGATTAGTAAGGGCATATGGAAGTCAGAGGGTAAATTGAAATAGTCTTACTCATATAATTCCCACAGATCCTGCCTAAGCTGTATATAATCGTCTTATAATAGCCAGAATAAACTGTCAAAACACGCCGTGATCCTCAAAAGGTTAAGATATCTGGCCTTATAATTTAAAAAAGAGAGAGAGAGAGAGAGAGAGAGAGAGAGAGAGAGAGAGAGAGAGAGAGAAAGAGAGAAAAGAGAAGTGTGAGAGAGGGTAAAGTGAGAGAAGAGGGTAGAGAGAGAGAGAGAGAGAGAGAGAGAGAGAGAGAGAGGTGTGTGGGGGGGGGGTAGAGTGAGAGAAGCTATGAAACAGGTAGTGTGGGAGACTTTCTTTAACCCCTTCTGTACCGGCGACGTCTCTCTCGACGTCTCTCTCTATCCAATTATATTCTAGCTATTTAGACGATTGTGTGCAGTTTCAGAGGGATTTGTGGTACTAAAAAGGGTTAAGTGAGATAGTTCGGAGCCTGTTAATTGCTGGAGGCCCTTTGGAAGTTGAATAACATCGTCTAACAGTAGCCAGAATACAGCCATAAAAACGTCGCCGGTACAAAAGGGGTTCATCCATTCAATACGGTAACGAATTAACCCTTCCAGAATTATGACGCGTTGGGACATTTAAGGGGAGGGTTTTAGTGTGTTTCCTAGACTTCCATCAAGCTTGAAATTACACCCCCTTGACCCCCTTTCAAGATAAATTTATACATTTTTCGGTAGAAAAATGTCCCGGCTGAAAGCCGGTTCCTCTTAAATAACAGGCTCGCTATCGCTCGCCAGGATAAAATCGACACCTAAATGACACGAAAGGTCTTAAAATTGACAGAAATGGGTCGAAAGTTCTTAAAATCGTCAAAATAATGGGGCAAACGTCTTAAAATTAGAAAAGCAATGGGGCTAAACATGAGGGAGAAAGGAGTCAAGAAAAAAATCCCTCAAGTGGATATCTCCCCTTAAGCCGGTATCACACGAGAGCTTTTATGGTCAACATTCAATGATCAACATTATTCTGGCAACATTTCTGGAATATTTGGCACTGGTATCGGAAACTAGGCTGATAATAGATGAATTTAGGTGACCGAGAGATATTAAATGTTGAGCTCATAACCTGCCAGACCAGTGTTGAGGTAAAGAACGCTCGTGTGATACCGGCTTTATTCTGGCTATCATTAGACGATTGTATCATGTTTGGGAATGAATTCTGGGAGTTAGAGGGATGATTGAAGTATTTGTTACCCCTTTGACTGCTAGAGCGCCTTCCAAAACTAAATGAAATCGCCTGATGACAGACAGAATATACTGTTCAAGGAGGATGGTTTACTTTTTGGGCGATTTTTGCATGTATTCATTATGTTTCTAGTTTCCTCCCTAGACTTCCATCAAATTAAAAAAAAAACACATCCATTAGATCCCCCTTCTAGATTAATTTGTACATTTTTCGATATAAAAATGTCCCGGCCGAAGGCCGATTTTTCCAACATTACAGGCTCACTATCGTTCGCCAGGGAAAAAATTCGACACCTAAATAGCACGAAAGGTCTAAATATTGACGAAAAATAGGCCGAAAAGTCTTAAAATCGACTAACTAATGGGGCAAACATCTTAACATCTGAAAACTAATGGGCTAAACATGAGGGAGAAAGTGGTCCTGAAAACCGGCCCATCTCTCCCCTTAAAAGCGTGTCATATTCCTCAAAGGGTTAATATTCTAAACCAGCTACAGAGAGGCCAATAAGTTTAACCCTCTCCGACATATGACGCAATTTTGAGCCTATTAGGGATACTTTAAAACCTATGTTACCATCAGGGGTATTTAGAAATCTTTAGTTTAGTTACTTCAACCTCTGCAGTTGTCTTTGAGTTAGCTGTGGGCAGAAAACTAATTTTGGCGAGGTAATTATAAGAGTGAGAGAACTCTATTTCTTATTGCTAATCTGGCAACCTCTACGTCATATGTGCGTGAAAGGGTTAATAGACTAAGAATAAAAGCCTCGAATGATGATCAGCATACAGTAAAATTCTGAATCATAATACTGAAATAAATTCTGAATCATAATACTGAAATAAATTCTGAATCATAATACTGAAATAAATTCTGAATCATAATACTGAAATAAATTCTGAATCATAATACTGAAATAAATTCTGAATCATAATACTGAAATAAATTCTGAATCATAATACTGAAAGAAATTCTGAATCATAATACTGAAAGAAATTCTGAATCATAATACTGAAATAAATTCTGAATCATAACACTGAAATAAATTGAGATACCGAGTGAACATTATAAGAGATAATACATACATCGCTTACCGCAAAATTACACTCAGATTTTGCAGAATATGAAAAACTGACTATGAAAAAAAATGTATACCGTTTCAATTATACAGTATACATATTGAATACATTGGCAAAGATTCAGGTATCGTGTATGGAGAATGCGTTTACTTATAGCCTCTACGGTACGCCATGACAATTTACCTCTTTTTTTTATTTTGGGTATCATTGAACGATTCTCTTAAGGGGAGATCTCCACTTGAGGGATTTTTTTCTTGACCCCTTTCTCCCTCATGGTTAGCCCCATTGTTTTTCTAATTTCAAGACGTTCGCCCCATTATTTTGACGATTTTAAGAACTTTTGACCCATTTCTGTCAATTTTAAGACCTTTCGTGCCATTTAGGTGTCGATTTTATCCTGGCGAGCGATAGCGAGCCTGTTATTTAAGAGGAACCGGCTTTCAGCCGGAACATTTTTCTCCCGAAAAATGTACAAATTTATCTTGAAAGGGGCTCAAGGGGGTGTAATCTTAAGCTTGATGGATATCTAGAGACCAAACTAAAAACCTCCCCTTAATCTTTGATGAGAAATGTTAGCCCTTTGGTTCCTAGAGATCATTCCTAAACTGCATAACATCGCTTAACCCCTTCAACACCATGACGTAATTGTCATCATAATCTGGTTAACATCAGACGATTTCCTTTACTTAGTAATCTACTTATACGACTCAAATGGGTAAATACGAAAATGTGTGTGTGTGTGTGCGAATGTATATGTATGTGTCTGTGTGTGTGTGTTTGAATGTGGGTGTGTGTTGTGTGTGTGTGTGTGTATGTGTGTGTGTGTTTGTGTGTGTGTGTGTGAGTGTGTGTGTGGTATCAGCAAGAAAGATAGACAGCCTGGCAGACAGCAGCTCAGACAGGAGAGAGAGACAAACAGACAGGACAAGACAGAAAGAAGGCAGCCCCCGTAAGACCGGACCAACAAGGTGTGAACAGAACAGGTAACATGTTTTGAAGGGGGGGGGGGGGGGTCCTTCTTTTGTGGTCCTTAAGGGGAGACGGTCATTTTTCTGGTCCCCTTTCTCCCTCGTCTTTAGCCCCACTTCTTTTGAGATTGTAAGACGTTGGTTCCATTAGTTTGGGGGTTTTATAACCTTTCACCCCATTTCTTTGTCAATATTAGGACCCTTCGTGCCATTTAGGTGTCGATTTTTTCCTGGCGAGCGAAAGCGAGCCTGTAATTTTAGAAGGAATCGGCCTTTGGCCGGGACATTTTGCTACCGAAAAACGTACAAATCTATCTTGAAGGGGGGTCTAGGGGGTGTTTTTCTAAGCTTCATGGAGGTCTAGGGAGGAAACTAAACCAAAATATGAATAAATGAATTAATGGACCAAACAAACAGCCACTGTCCCCTTAACAACATTCCTGGTTTAGTATATTCTCTTCCAACACTCAACCACATGTCAGCCAGATATGGGGAAATAGAATACTTAGATTGATAGGTAACTTAAGATAGATAAATAGATGGCATGAATGATAGATAGATAGATAGATAGATAGATAGATAGATAATAGATGTAGATAGATAGATAGACCTTTCAATTGTTGTGTATTCATTTTCTCTGTAATTTACTTCTCCAAAGACATAAATTGGTAAACATGATTATTTTCGCTTAAATAACTCTCTCTCTCTCTCTCTCTCTCTCTCCTCTCTCTCTCTCTCTCTCTCTCTCTCTCTCTCTCTCTCTCTCTTTGCTAATCCAAAACCAGTACCATCTTCCCCTCTCACACACACACACACACACACACACACACACACAGACAGACAAACATGTATCCGCCATCCCGTCGCGATTTTTCCGATACCAACCCCGACCGCGAACGTCAAGCCCCAAAGGAGTGACGTCACGGGGGCCAGTCTACACCGTCTATTATGGCGCGGGGGGGGGGGTGGGTGGGGGGGGGGGTTGGAACGTTGGAGTGACAGGGCAGGTCTTGTGGGATATACAGTCGGCCAAATAAGTGATGTCTAGGCATTAAACATATTGTTATCAGTAATTGGTATCTAAGCATGATTTCTTCCTTTTGAGTGAGATATACACACATTTTCCTTCACTTACCCAGCCTTTTTAACGCCTGACAG